>KZ347769.1:23064-36357 GCA_002352805.1 Teladorsagia circumcincta | reverse complement strand
GGGAACTTTGTGACCATGGTCAAGTATTTTCTTCTTCCTTCGCAGAAAAGGAAGCTATTGACAAAAATGATGACTAAGTAAGATAGCCCAGGCTTCCAGTAAACTATACAAACAACCACTATTCGATTCGATTTAGAGGTAGGCTGGCTGGGAAGTAAAGCAGAGGAGGGTTTTTTAGTGTTATGATGGGGTTGCAACCTGATTCTCTACAAAGAGCAGCTGGGTACCTGTGCCGCGGTGACAAACGTTGTTGGATTCGACTACCTCTGGAATTTGGTCCAAGCAGTGCGTCAATATCACGCAGAAATGCTCAATATGCTGTTAGACTACCCCAACGCATATCTGCATATGACGAATGATTGATCATCAAGAAATCATGGACTTCGATTAGGGAATTTTGTAGTGCTTGGCTTGCTGGCTCAACTTAGTCGCTTCTGAATATTACCTAACTAGTGCAGTGGAGCGTCATATAGATGGTAAAAAATTCGATGACTGAGGCCAACTCGAAAACGGGGTAGACCGCTTCTTTTCGAAGAAGACGCCGAAATTCTGAAGGAAGGAGGGTGAGAAGCTGCCTGGAAAAAGCGCACGTCTCCTATATGCTGATGGTAATAATCTTGCCGGTTGAATGTTTCATACAAGAAAAGTAGGTGCAATCGGAAACATTCGACAAAGTGTCGCATTATTTTCCGGACAATCCAATATGTAAGTGTTCAAAAGTGAAACGGCGAGTGCCAAGGTCCAGTCGCCGCTTAACACAAAAAGAACAAAAAGAAAAAATAAAGAGTGCTTTATAGGATTTCCAAACAAGCGCAAGTTTTTGCAGCTCATTTAAAGCGTCGTAAAATCACGCGATGGGGAAACATGGGGTGGCAGGTAGAGGATGCAGACGATGAAGAGATGATAGATTACGGGGACGAGTGACGGGTAGACACTTCCTGCAGAAGAGTCACTCTCAGTTAGGTAACCGTGAAGTGTGCATTTGACATAACAACTCTGACACTATGCTGATTGTTGATAACATTTTTAGCGTGAATTGACCTTGGCATTCTCCATATGCCGCCTCTTCCCTAAACATGAAAGGAGGTCTTCTACTCTCAATTCTTAGATGTTTGGTTGCCAAATTCGAACATTTCCTGGGTACAGAACGTACTCTGAAGCATTGTCAGAATTGCGAAGGAGCATCCCACTCCTTTCCAACGGTACGCCCGAAAGAGCGCATGGACCATCAGAGGGACCTAAAAACGGTGCTGCATTTCCCTTCCACAACACTTCGGTTGATGCAAGGTAAAATGTAAGACGCTCTTATCGGCTATCCTATGCTGCGTGACCAGCTGTGCTTCCTTTTGACTCCATGTATGCATCTCCAGGTTTTCCCATTAGAATTCATGTGCGTGGCGATCCTAAATGAACTAGTCCACAAGTATGGTCAAGCGCATCTTCTCGCTGCTGACAATGAGAATGATATCGAAGCGGAGAAGTTGAGCATGAAGCAAGTCAGGACAAAAATCCCAAATAAATGGTCTCAGAGGCCTTGGACAAGACTCAAAGGCAAATGCCGAAGATGGAACATCGATTATTCCGAGGTGTAGCCCCTTGACATAAGAAGCTGAATAAGCGGTAGAAGCTCTTCGAAGTGAGTAAGAACTTTCTTACTTGGCTCTTTAAAGAGTCTCAGAAACCGAGAAACCTAGTCGAAAGCATTCAAGGACCAGAATTTATAGTCTGGCTTCGGAACAGCTCCCAAGCGGAGACAGTGATGAAGAAAGCCAATTCAAGGAAGTCGATTAGCTAGAAATGGAGATTAGATGTCGGATGTAACGGCACTATAATGGAGTCGTTTAAAGTGGCAGCCAGAGGGAGAGTGCAGTGAAGGAGTTTCCCTTCTATGAGACGGACTGGATGTGTACTGGACACTGATGTGAAGCAAACTGATATGCCGCTAGCAATGTCCAGCAAACACTGATAAGGCCACTTGAATGGTCACATAGATATCATCTTCTCTTGCTGGACAATCGCATTTGCAATGTTCAAAATTTGATCGAAAAGGGTGCTTAGGAAGTTATTCGATCAGCCATCCTGAAAGGCCTCGCATTCAAAACGTTAGTACCATTCCGGACGAAGAATGCATGGCACATCCCACCAAAGAAATGGTTAACTTTGAAAACCCCTTATCCTTTTCCCTTATAGGGTCGAGAGAAAGCTAATGTTGGAGTTGAGCTTTTACATTTTTTTCAATTTTTGCCATTTCAGCGTTGTAGCAATCAGCTATACTCCAGCTACAGTGTTTATATGCCACCCCTCCCTACTTTGATTAAACGTTGAACTCAGAGCTAGCAAAAACTCTCAGCTCGCTCGGCTATGTACCCTAGGTTGCACTACAGGGATTTCGAAACCATTAGGGAAGAATCCGTGAGGAACTAGCACGAACAGGGATTCGTGGAAAGGCTTCGCTGAACAAGCAAACAATGACGGCAGAGGCATTTATTGCTATGTTTTCATGATCAATGAAAATGAAATGGATAAAGTCGAGTTCGTACTAGCAGTGAGATTCTCCTGCGATCTACGATGCTGCCGAAGTCCCAGGTAAAAAGCATATTCATCAATTGTGTAATAGTAAACGCATTAGCTGGTAAGCATGACTACTAGCCTTTATGACCTCTTTTTTTTCCTCGCCTTTCCAATAAAATTATTTCGTCGCAGCCGAGTGATTCAGCTTAAACTGCTGCTGCTTTTCTCCTCCACTTCTATTAGGTCGGTCCATAAGTCTTGCAACAAATTACATTCAATGCCAGAAAATCTTCTAGAGATCTGCGAAAATTATGCAACATGTTTGCTGAGGTAGCACTCACTTTCGCTATTCCAGCCAACTGACCAGCTCGCTCTCTCGCTACTTGTTAGAGCTATTACAAAGATTTCGCAGAAAGCTATTCGTGCCCTCAATTTTTTACGAGTACCGCTCGGAGAGTCCTGAAAGTCATGCCACACCAAGCATTGACCAGAGGATGGAGGAGGGCACGCTTTCTCCAACCACAGTACACCGGCGCTCAATCTGCTCAGCTTTGACTTTTTTTGTCTAAAGATGATCTACACTTCAACCACCCAGTGACTGGCAGTCACGATGCTCTAACTGACTCGGTTGAAAAGGGATCTGGGTGGACTATCGATCATTTGCCAGAGCAATTCTAATGTGACAAGGAAACAGTATCGTGGTATGTCCAATGACTTGTGAAGATCTGGAAATATAGAGTTTGGATCCCACATGCAATGAGCCCGGATCAGCTCCAAACACGATCTGACATCGTCATGTTTAAGACGACTCACTATGGTTCCTCCCATTGACCATCCATCGCATTGCAGTTGATGAGTTGAGGGTACAGTAAGTTAACTAATAAACAAGCGGCGATAGTCTAGCTCAAACGCTCCGGGAGTTCTGGCTGCTGAAGTACAACCTCGTCCAAGTCAGGCCTTCCCGGATTTTTACTGGAATACCAGAGGAGTTGAGCACTGGAAACTCCTACACTGAGATGTTACAGTCAGCAGGGAAGTAGATCCTCCACAGCTCGATTGCAACACATTGACCATGGAAGAAAAACAACACGAAGTCTACTCTTTTGCGAAACTGTTGAACCACCCATTGTTGAGAAAATCCAGGAAAAAATTGAGGTTTCTCGGCCGGAGAGTTTTTTCATATCCACATTATAGCCCGGACCTCGTGCTACCAAATGCCCACCACCATCCCTCTCGAGACCACCTTCTAGAGAAAAAATCTTATTGTTACCATCATGATGTCAAACTCGACATCCAATTTTTCTTCGATCAGCATTCTACAGAGTTCCACAGGAGAGGCTTGGAACAGCTTCTGTTGAGTGAGCAATAAGTTGTAGATATTGATGATGTGTATCATGCTGGATGAATGGAACAAAAAGGTAACAAAAATATTAAAATCAAAATTATGCCAGTTTGTTGCAAGACTTATGGACCGACCTAATAGAAGCTGCCAGTGATGACTCTGGACAACGAGAAGGATTCATTATACTCAAAATTCAAGATGAAGTCCTCACAAAAGGCGATAGGCAGGTTACTAAATCCTCCTGCATTCTGGAATAAAGCTTTCTATACCTAACTAAGGAAATTGCTTCCAGCCGGACTAGGATATTGCAAACCTGGAGTGTAAATTGTGCACTTCCAGTAGGTCTCTAAGCATAATCCAGCTCTGCCTTCAAAATGCCAAGACGATTCTGTTGGACGACGAATGAATGGTGCATTTTGGTGGCAACAAAAACGGCTGCCGTTCATTCTCATATCTTTACCTCACCATTAGGTAATGATTATTTTGAGTCATATGTACTGTCACTTTCGACAACGATATTCAAATCCTGATAGCTTGAAGTGTGAAAGATATGCTGGGTAAGGAGACATAGCCTACTTACTGCAAGATCATGGCTGTAGTGGCGGCTTCACCTGGAGCACCTGGAGCCACAGTTGAACTATTACATTCATGGCTGTAGCTGCCCTCTCTGAATTTCTGGAGCAAATTTCAACAGAACCTTTTATTTCTTATCGCCTGGTCCTGTAAGGCCGCACATATTTTGAAAAGCTTCCCTCGTACTATTCACATTTGTTAACTTTACGAGTCTCAGGAGAGGCTCGTAAAGTCAACAGTTGTGAAAATGCCTCAGAATGAACGGCTTCAGAAAAAGGAGCACACAGCCGGACTACCTTCTTAAGAAAAAGGTCGCTAAGGTCCGTACAGAACTTACTGACGAGAGCGGAGCGTTATATACGTGTTGGCCAAAATAGCCAAGGCTTGAAAGGAAGCATTACTTACGGCACAACCTAATATAATAGAGAAACTCGATTCCCTTGCTTTTGGAACTGGAAAAGACAAAGTCGCCGAAACCTTATCCGAAAAGTGTAATTAACAACTTCGCGCCAGTTTCAACTGAACAGTAAACTCATCACCGATATGGCAAGGTTTGCCGAGAGCTCAACAAGACGATAAAGAAAAAAGACGGGAGACAAGGGATTCCAGGAGAAATGACAAAGTGCCCATCCAGACATATCTGGCCATGAATTGAGCTATCAGGACGAGAATTTCACGAGTTAGAGCTAGAGCAATTACGAAACTTCAGTCTGAACATGTCGAAGTGAGCATATTTTCAATGACACCTTCCAATTTGAGCTATCGCAGGTAGTAATCATTTCTATCGATTCAGTTGTTAGGCTCTCGTCATTACCGTCGTTGTCGCTGTCGTCGTCGTAGTTACAATTACCTCGTCGTCTCTCAACACGCGGAAAGCCATTTGTCATTGTTCCCATTTTTGGCATTTTCAAGGATGCAGACGAATAAGTGCACTTTTCGCAAGCTTCAAAAATATGCTAACGAGCGACAAGACCGAATGTGCAGCGCGTGAATCGAATGGAACTGAGCGAAGTCATGCGGAGGTTTCTGAAAATGTGTGATTCCTGAAGAGTGAAGGTTACCAACTGTGAGCCCTAAGAATAGAATATGGGTCCTACGAAGAATTACCTGTTACGAAAACTAAATTTCAGGATTTAACAAAACAAGCGACCTTAACATCCACAAGTGAGCAGAACTACTGTTGAAACGACCCCTACTGAGGGCCCCGTCTTAACCGAACTGGAGTAATGTACTACGAAGAGAGTCAATGTCCAGAGTGAGACTCAGACAAAAGTGGAATGAGATAGGATACAGACGAGAAAGGCCCAGGCAGAGACAGATGTAAAAAAGGATGGTTTTGTGCCATGCGGTACGAATGCTCGGATATTGACCAGTGATCGTACCACCCAAGACTTGAGTACTTAAATGAATGACAGGAAAAAATAATCTACCATTCCGTTATAAAATAAAAGATGGTGCAACATAGAAAGCAGCGGTAAGTGAATGAATTTACGATGATTATATACATACTCAGGATCCAAGTGCCAGAAGAAGGATGAAAGTTAAAGATACGAAGAGAAAAGATGAAGAATCCAGTCATGTGCCAAAAGCTAGGTTGAGCCATGCACCGGAGAAGTGGGTAAAACACAAAAAGTTTCATGTGTATCACCTTGAGAATTGATAGTCCTTTTCAAAAACTCCAGAGGAAGGATGAATAGGAAATCATGAAGTGGGAAAGCAGGATAAGCCATGCACCGGAAAGGAAGATAAATCATGCATGAAGGGAAGGAAGTTGATATAAAAAGCATACGTAGAATGGTTTCGGGCCTGATATTAATTACTTATTCATCTTCTTGTTGCGCTCTAATGCTTGCCACAGCCGAATGGAATGCTCATAACCTACACATTGAGTGGAACTAAGCTTAGAGAAGATAAAAACAAACAGAAGAAGATAGAAGTAAATAAAATTGAAGGAACTGATTCACTCATTTCAGAGTTATAAAGCAGTAAAAGTGGACGAAATGAAATATTTGCGCAGTGTTGATACACGTAGTATTCTTGAGCACCGAGATACCTCTCATTTGTACGGCACATTACACGAACTAATAACCCCCGAGAGTCACATATGGCCTCACCTCACCACTCCTATGATAAATTGCTATAGGAATAGAAACCCCATACGCTACCGGCTGGCTTAAACAATCGCCTAACGTCTACTGGCAGGTTTGGACAAGAAACGGCAGAACGACAAATAAAACAGCATTAGATACAAACCAGGCTCGATGAATAGAGCTATACCTTCCATGGAAGGTGAGTTGCTAGTAAAACCTTCGACTGGGACGAGAAATGAACCTCAATCTGAATGCTCAAAGGGAGGAGTACTAACAAGGAATGCTCAATTGGTCAGTCCGGCCATTGTAATAAGGTGTAGTCCACTGTACTCGCATTGCGACGCTGAGCTCAAATCTGGTTTCGGTATCTGCCGAACGATTCTCTGAAAGGAGTTGCGGAGGTTTTTTTCTCACCGTGGCTTCCTCACAGTGGTGCCCTCCACATCCTCCCATCTCGCTCGCTTTCCCAACCCCAAGGATTCGAACATGCGTCCTCACCTCTATTAAGCAGGCGTGCTATTCACCTATTCACTACACCTCCAGGCCCCCCGGCCGACATCGTAAGCGACTCGACTTGAGCGAAGCGAGCGGGATGGAAGGATGTAGAGGGCATCACTGCGAGTAAGCCCAGTGAGGAGGAACCCTCGTAACTTCTTTCAGAGAATCGTTCCGCAGATACAAGCGAAGGAAAGCGGATTTGAGCTCAGCGTCGCAAGACGAGTACAGCGTACCACAACCCATTGCAAATGGCTGGGCTGACCAATTGAGCATTCCTCGTAAGCATAATACCACTAAAACATGTTTCGCACCAACTCGGATCTAGTAGTATCAATGTGGTGGAGTTGTGGTGCAACAGGGCGTGTCATGGCCAAATGCCCGTTAAGAAACTTTCAAAGGGGTCGTACTCGAGATTTTCGGACTACAGGGAGGGTCTATGTTTTTGTCTGTTATGATTCTGGTCGGAGGGCTCATACGTGAGACTTCCAGGGAAGTCGAGTTGGTGGTTGTGGAAGGGTTCTATTGCATTGTGAGGGATGGGATTTTTCATTAGAACTTTTTACAATTTTCATCATCCGCCTTCCTGTGCCCTCTCAAACCGCAGCTTCGCCGCAGTCTTGCAGGGAAGTTTGGGGCGGAATCCTATAGTAACAGCAATGATGCCGGAGGGGGGAGATGGGGATCTTGTCATCACCGGCACAAATAGAGGGTTGAACCTGGGTTGTATTGTGAGTGACGTATTCAGGAGAATTGGTTTATGGGTCGTATACGAGAGCTCTTGTGAGGGAAGTGGACTTCTCAAATTATTGAGCCGATGGTTAGCCCTGGCAGTCGCTTTTCATTATGTCACGGCGCAGTCCTGTCGGTCTGCCTTTTTCCTCGTGAAACGACTCGTGGGTTTCCACTAACACAGCTTTGGAACATTTTGGTTTAGCGGCATGGACCTAAGGAACCGTTGTGGGCGATAGTTAAGTACCGCGCAAGACAGCAACTCGACCATTCTACAGGATTTTCGATCTTAGCAAAGGTAAGAGGAAGGTGTCAGGTAAGGTAGCTCCCATTTCTGAGAATCGAAACAGTGTTTAGGTAACAATCAAACGTGTACCATTTGTGCATACGTCCTCACTCTCAAAGGTATAAGCTCTTCAAAGGGAGGTGAACATAGACGAAACGAGCGTGAATATGAAGAAAAAGGCGGACCTGATGGACGAATAGGAATATTACTAAAAGTAAATATTTTAGTGAAAGCTGAGTCTAAATGGGCGATCTTTGTGCTGTAATGGATTTCACACCTGCTGCAATGTTTTTAGAGTTCGGGATCGATTCCGAGGTGCTGCAAAGCGTTCTGCACCTGGTTGGTACTTTTTATATTGATAATTAAATGCTATATGACTCAACTTTGTATTCATCTACAGTCTATCAATCGCTAATTACTGGTATGAAATGTTGTAGAAAAGACGTACTAACTGCTTATCTAGTGAGTTACTGTAGTGATACATTCTTCGATTACCTGAGTATTATACCCCCTAATCTGGCGATCCGTCCTGTAAGGCATTACGATGACATTTCAGGGCCACATTCTCCTAAGTGCTGGTGATTTAACGCTTCACATCCATGGCAAGATGGTGTCCGGGCTCTCTTAGGCAGATGTCAGACTTTGCGATTCGAGCGATTTGTTAGCGTTTGCGGTCGTGTCGCGGCAGTGAGTCGCTCTATTAGCTGATACCGCAACGCGACCGCGCACTCTAGCGAATCGCTCGATTGGCAGGGTCTGGCATGGGCCCCACCTCTTATTCTCCCTCTCGACGTCAAGGTTTCTCTTTCAGTTGCGCATTTTCTTCCAAGCTGAGCACTAAGCACGTCAAATGGCTAAAATTAGCTGCAGAAACGTGACTTTTCGAACTTCCCAACGACAACTTCAGTTTATTTTTTTACTGAGGAACCACGCATCACTTACAGGTGCACATGTGACGGCCACTACAATATGCCACCAGGGCGGAATGTGCCTTCAAGTCCACACAGTCAATTGGATTTTGGATCAATTAGTAAGCAAATAGTGATTCAGTAAGGACAATACAGATTTTATACCTGTTTAGTTAATTAGCTGTTAATTTATTGATCAGCTTTTGAATAAGTAGTAAAGTTGTGTAAATTAGGCAAGCTCAGGAAACTGCAAAATAAACCCTCGGCGGAGCTCAGGGGCAATGCTTGTAAAGACTTCTACATATAATCAGTCACCCTAGAACACTTAGAATTATACAGCGGAGTTGAAAATCGAGCAAAATAGAAGGAGTTGAGAAGATCAGAGGGGAATGGATAAGATTAGTTTCGGCCGCTGCTCGAGGATTCACTTCTTGGTTCGTTACCTAATCCGAACGATCTCACGCGTTTTTCTCGAGTCGAGTTACACTTTACTGCCAAAAAACGTCGGCGTAAATCTCGCCGTTTTACCGACAAACGAAGTTCGTATGTGGGAAATCGGAAAAATCACTACAAAGTGATTGATCGATGCATACGTGATGGATAGCTTTGCTACTCTTAGTCTTATCAATTGAACCAATGAATCCTTAAATGTTTCATGCATGGAGTAAGTGATGTGTGTCCAGAGCAAACAACTTTCGACAAGAAAACTGGTAAAATTGGATCCACTGAAAAATGCGCGGATAATACGTATATGTAGTAGTTCTGAGGTATTCCCGAAAAAGGAGTCACTCTGGGCTCTCGGGAAAGTTCTTAATCTTAAGAAGTTCGGTAAAAGTCCTCAAGTGAGAAATAGTTCTTAAAGTGAGGGTACCAACGAACCAATCAATCGGATGTAGCCATTTTCATGATTTCAAGACGTGTAGCTTGGCACGGCTACATCGCTTGCAATCACCACCCCTCCGACAGTGCATGCCATAAAAGTAATACCATGATAAAGTCTCCGTCTTTTTTGGCAATCCCATTTCTTCCCTTTGGCATCGAAATCTCTCGCCACGATCTCGTAGCTCCACGTTCTTTGCTACATCCCTTGCGGTCGTGACACTGCCGCTGCGACAAACCACGGGCCGTATGCTGAATGTTGGGTAGGGCCTGGGGTCCCCGACCCGCTATGCTGAATGCTGGGACCATCATGGTTTCGTCGCGGGACCAACCAGCCAACAGCCGCCGCCTTTGACTTTGCCGTTTTATTTCCATTTAGGGGTCTATTCCAGTTAGGGGGCATCATTATGCAGGTTCTCGGCGTTCTTGTGTAAAACCGCACATTCTAGTTTGACACGCATGTCAAGTGACTGCGCTCACCCCCCCACCTCCTAGACCGCCCTTGTTCCCCCTGGCCGCAGTTGCCGTAACTTTGTGGAGAAGCTGCATCACGATGCCCCCCTCCCTAACTGGAATAGACCCAAGATATCTATGAACGACTATATGATTGAATATTAATGATAGAACTGAGGCAAGGTTGCGAAATCAAGGGCGGCGGCTGTTGGCTGATTGGTCCCGCGACGAAACCATGATGGGGGCCCAACGATTTTCCAGCATTCAGCATCGCGGGTCGGGGACCCAGCCCCTACCCAACATTCAGCATACGGCCCATGGGGTCGTGTCCTTCCGCTGCATCTTGAAGAAACTGATCGCGATGGCTTGAGGCGGTGTGGTTTTGAGGACTTGTTGGACGTCATTGATGGGCTCAACCCCCTAACATGATGAGAGTGCGATTGGGCCCGCTCCTCGATGCCCTCACATCAATGGCGTTCAATGACGTCACCAAAACCGCACCACCCTTCAGCCATAGTGATCATTGCCACGAGCGAAGTGGAGTCACGATCAGATCGTTAAGTCAGGCCACAGGACCACCCGATATGGATTTCGGAGTGCAAAGCAAGCGCCCGCGAGGAGCCCCAAATAAGAGGTGAAGAGACGTAGTCAAGAAGGATCTAACAAGGAAAGGACACCAGTCGAAGTGGCCATATGTAACGGGACATACACCACTGGATGTGTTGAGCGCTGATCTCGAATCTGCCCACCAAATCTGCGAAACGATTTTCTGAACATAATTATGAAGCGAGATAGTGCAGTGGCAGCAGCCCAGGCCGACGAGTGAGGTCGTAATATCGACTCCTTTGCGAGTTCTCACTTTTACTTTTCTTGAGAAAGTTGTTCAGAGGAGTCTTTTCCTTTTACCATTAGTGGGACACACACGTATACCTATAACTGACGAGCTGTTTAGGAACAATCGAAATAAAAAAATGTCAGGTTGTGGTAGTTCACATTCGACCTGCTGGCAAAGGGTAGAAGCAAAAAGGTTCTGGCAAAGCTGGTACCTGCCAGCCTTCCCACAAGGTCGGCTCAGCATGAAAAATCCTGGTTACTGCACTAAATTCTGGATTTTCCTGACCAACTGGTACACTCAATTTCAGCGGCGTCTCTTATCGTATATCAAAGTTCTAAGGTTATGTAGCGTTGTATCGTGATTATCGCGATATCATTCACTCAACACAACTAACGGTCATTTGAGTTTCATTTCTACTCGACTGCTCACCCCGGTTGGCCGGCCCACAAATGGGATATACTAACTCTGCCGACGTCCTCGCGCTTAGAATTGAAGACGATCGTGAGGTCACCTTTAAATTTTCCACAATTACGTAATAATGTTGCCAAAGGCTATGGGTCCACACTGGACCCCTTAGTCACGATCGAGCCCTATGATAACTCATTTTGGGTTCTAGCGAATTTTGTTACTTTAGGTATCCCTCAAACTATGGAATTTGCACTTGTTCTCCTCCGGGGCATTCAGTAACGTATATCGCGGATTCGCCGAGTCAGACACTAATATACCAATGGAGGTCGTCGTCAAGAAAACATGGTCCGGACCTCGGGATGGTACGTAATCACGAACACCCATCTTCGCGCCTCGCTCTAATTCAAGTTTGGGGATTTAAGGATTAGGAAATCAGGATATAGATGACTTAGAGATTCGTAGAATGGATTATTGAGCTGGTAAGGTAAGATATGCACTGATAAGGGGTGATAAAGGGACTACGATAAAAGAAGAAGAGGAGCCTCTAGCCGCATGAATCAATACGTATCTAATCTTTTCAGTTGAGTTACCAGGTCTTTGATCTATTCGCCTATATTCTTGTTCTTTCAATCGATGCATATCTTTTTCACTATCTCTAATCTGAAAACTTCCCAAGAGGTTGATTATGGTCGTCACCTTAGGCATTTCATTCACTCCTATCATTTCAGCGTCTTCACTAACATGTTTCGAAATTCAAATTTTAAAAATGTTAAGTCGCCTCAATCATCCGAACGTTGTCCGCTTACTTTACAGCTACCGTACGCAATACGCTGACAATGTAAGTTGGTCATTTTTGAAGTCCAAAGCAATAATCTGTGCGTTGATCTCGAAGTTTTTTTTAGCTTCCCCTTGCGTCTTTAATTGCCAAACCCGACTCACTGATGAGCTCCTGGTAGTGAGGAAGTGATAAGGTCGGCTTGAGGGAAGCAAAAGGAGCCGCTACTATTTTGTTATGAAGTTCTTCCCTTCATAGTCGGCACAATAAATTCATCGAGTTCTTCCAAATCAGGAATCCAGCAAATGGCACTGTAATCGGCGTTCATGTCCTTGGGGGGACATCACAGAAGGGCCGATGGTAAGTGACACTAGCACTAAGCCTAGGACAGGGGAGGGACACCAAGGAGAACACATATTGCTCACATCTTCCATCCAGGATCCCTGTCATTGCCCAAGGCTTAGTCCCAAGCACAATAATTGACTTAGTAACTTAAATGTTCCCTCCCCCCCCCCCAAGGACATGCGCCCTCAAATCACTAATCGTATGGAAGCAAAGATAATAGACAAGGGTTAGCAGCGGTCGCTCATTAGTGTTGACTGGAAGTGGAAAAGCCTAAGGAAACTGCCAATGGATTCTTTAAAAGAAGATGCAGTAAGATATAGTATCAGATTTTCAGTAACTTAAATGTCCCCTTTGAGATGCGGAAAGGAGGTGTCTAGACAGGATTCTGAAGTTGCTCGCTCCATTGCAGTGATAGTGAAGTGGGAAGTTAGGGTCTTTAAATATTGCGTCTGTAAAAAAAACATGAGAAATAGTCAACACTTCGAAAAAAGTCAAACGATGGTGGTAACAACAATATTTCACACCCGTTGCCGTTATCATCCTTCCAGTTCCTGGTAGAGGCGTGTGCGAAAACCGGAGGGGCTTTTGAGACACATTCGACACACGCGCCTCATCCAAAATCTTCCTTCTCCTTAAAAGCAACAGTGTCAGCAGGGGTGGG
>KZ347768.1:22580-32759 GCA_002352805.1 Teladorsagia circumcincta | reverse complement strand
GCTCCTCCTCATTTCTGAGCCGAGGAGGGGGAACCCCCGTTTTAAGGCTTTATCGGCGTTTTTCTTCCTTTTTTTCTTCATCATCCATCAACTCCCTACCTACAACTTCGCTACCAACCGCTTTTATCCTCAAATTCGTCGTGACACTGTTGCTTTAAGGACAGCAGACTCCGCGACTGCGCGAGACTAACGCTAGGGAGAAGAAGAAGGAGAAGAGTAATAAATGATAAATAGTAAAAAATAGTTATAAATAATGAAAGTAAAATGTCAATGCAGTTGTGTGCAGTGTCAGTCTACAAACATTCTAGGAGGCTTGAAAGGCTGAGGCACCTGCCATCGAAGAGATCTTTCTGCTTCCCTTATAAACAGTTCATATCAATTGGGCAATTCAACAGTTGTATAGATGGAAATTCCTATGACTCGAAAGTTCTTGTCTAACCCTTTTACTATATTTTCAGAAAGAAACCAATGTACTTTGTGTGGCAACTACCACTCCTAGCAACGACTTTTCACCTGTAGAAAATTGGTTGACATATGCGGGATTTGGTCTGGAATTTGCTCCGCAAGCCATAAGCGCGGCGGCCACCACTTCTGTCATCACACTATCGCCGCCTGAATGAAAAGTTCCGAAATACATACTATCAATTCCATTACTTTATTCATATATAAATATGCATGTACATATTTTACAATATTAATAGCACAATTATTAGAGATGTTTGAAAGACTCTTTGGGAATTACGCACACTAGCCAGTGACCTGCGCCAGGACTCGCTTCGATATTCTCTCCAGGGTGACTCCCTTTGACGAGTGACGAAGTGTTCTAGAGTAAGGACACAGAATTGCCTTATGGGCGGCTCAACTCGCTCTTCCAATGGGCGCCCTTGTCCCGAAAAGCTCGAATGGTCGCAGTACCATTTGACTATGGGTGGTATGGCACACATGTCTGCCAACAGGAAGGAAAGGGTTAAGATATTGGGGACCGCGTGATTCGATCTTGCATCACACTTCGCAAGCATCTTATCAACATTTTGTTTTATTCACTTTTGATCGACGGCAGCCCACGCCCGTGTGCCGGGCTTTTGGCTCGTCCGGGCTGGCACGCGGCAAATGGCGCGGTGGCATACGTGGCGATCCGAATGAGACAGTTCTTTGCGGGGATTTGAGTGGACCGGTGTCACTGAGGCGATTTGAACCCAAAGAGATTAGAGAGAAAGCACCTCCATGGAAATGTCACCACTGTCAAAGCAAATAAGAAACACTAAAACTAGGATTTTCTTATTGGGGATAGCTATTTAGTGTCAACTACATGTGCTTTGTTGATCGCAGCGCTCATGTCCTTAGGGGAATCATCCAAAACAGGGTCGATGGTGGGTGACACAGGGACTAAGTCCAGGAGTGGGGAGAAACGCCAAAAGGAGAACACAAATTGCTCACATCTCCGAAATATCTTCTCCTTCCTGAAGCTTAGTTCTAAGCAAAGCAGTTGGCTCGCTCACTTGAATGCCTCCCCCTCGATATGAGCGTCCTGATCGCTATTAGCACTATGCCTGTTTCTTCTCATCCTTCCTTGATGAAGTTTCTTCAACCGCAATCTGTTCATGCTTTGGCGTGTTGGATTCCACTGCAAAATCCCGTAAGACTTGCCTCGTCCGACTCGCCGCGCATACCACGGCGCGGTTTGCCGCGTGCCGACCCGGACGAGCCAGAAGTCCGTCGCACCCTACGCCCCGTGGTCAAAAAGCAAAATGCGCGCAGTCGTTAGCGTGTTAGATTGCCTTTCAGGAAGTGTTAGTTTTTTCAAGCTGTGCAAGATCTAAGATAGCGCAATGGTTCAGAAGCATTCCACTTCATAGTCGCAAGTGTTGCTGTTAACGGTGGCTTTTCTAGTTTGCTCATTTCGCATATGGCCCATGTCCTTGGGGACATCACAACAGGGCCGGTGGTAGGTGACAGTAGTATTGAGTCATTAGAGGGGAGAAATGCTAGGAGAACACATATTTCTCATGTCCTTCCATAGAATCCCTTCCCCTGCCTATGGCTCATTCCCAAGCACAGTGATTGCCTCACTAGTTTGAATGTCCTCTCCCTCCCCCACTCAAATGCAGTGCAAACGACATAGGTGCCTCACATATGTATAGTGGTTGAATTCTCCTTTGGCATATTTTCTTAGAGGATTCAGCTCTTATCCTAACTTTTGGTGCATATTCTTATTTAGACGTCTGTTATTCCTGTAACATTTGCAATGTTCCTTCTCATATGTAAACGAAGAGGCGGGTACAACAGCTTTTTGACCCTAAGAAATTGCTACCACTGAATGCGAGTGTGATACTGAGGGAAAATCTCAGCCGAAACTCATAAATTTTCCTTTAAGATAGATTCGTCACATCTATCCTAGAGAGTAGCCTACCTCGAGGCTATTGAAGCCTCCAAACGGCTATATTCAATGCTGATCGAGTATGTGGCGCATTTTGAAGCAATTGTTACACATCATGCAATCTGAACATCCGATTTATTAACATTTTATTGTAATTTACCTACCCACTGCATTTCATTCGATCATCAGCCGTCTTTAATTCTTTTGAGCTTATTGTTCTTGGCCATGTTCTTTCATCTTGACTACTCTGCGCTTGCTCCGATTTCGTTCGACTGCGAGCCCATCCATATTTATGTCCCTCGTGCCCGTCTCCGGAGTTTCCGAAGAAAGAATAGAAAATGCACTCCATTGTTAGGTCCGTTTGCAACCGGTTTGCATCGAGTTTTTTTCCACGGGCCTGCATTTTCACCTCATCGATTTATTTTCTTAGCTAATGGCAAACAAATAGCAGAGTAAGAGGAATTCATGGATTTGGGTGTATGGGTGTGGTTGATTCAATACCCATGCACCCATTCGAATTCACGCTTCAGTGGATGCAAAGTTGATTCGTCATGCATGATTGATTTCGGTTTATCAGTGCACACCTCTCTATCCTCGACAAGTTCATCCAGCAGCTCATCTTCACTCGAATTAGCCCCCTTATCTTTTCTGGACGCTTTCCTCACTAAATTAATTGACTGTTCTGTATGACAAAGCCTTGTAGAAGGCGAAGTAATAGGGACATATGAATATCCATTAATCTAATCGCCCGCATCACCTGCCGTCTCATGGCTTAACGAATTCCTCAAACAAGTCCGAGCAACATCTCCATGCGTCCTCAAAAAGGATTACTCTCCCTCGAAGGACACGTGACGCCTTGCATCTTCCGTGAAGGGTTCTTTGACGAAAACCAGCCATCGGACCTGCGGTTTCTGGTGTTTTTCTAGGATTCTCAAGGGAGGGATGCAAATAGTGATAGCTTTGGTTCAACGATCATCACCAGAATGCGTCACGTGTTCGGATTGATGTGGTTGATGCGCCGGCGTTCATGATCTTCGACCGTTGGAACCCCAGATTTCCTTCTGGACTTGGGCGCATAGGGTAACTCCGACCATCGTTCTCTTCACAGAAGGATGGCCAACGGCAACCGTATGTCATCTTGCCTGCACGAATCCCAGGTCTCTAATCTAAGCACAGGATTTGTGACATAATTGCTCTTGAAAAGTACGCGACAAGAGCGCTAAGGCCTTGTTCTGACCGTTGCGACAGCTGCCACACATTTATTCGTTCGCAGCATACACAGCGTCTTCACCCTCTCGCACGACATTCTTTCTCGCACAGTCCCTCTCGGCGCCGCGGTATCTCTTCGTCATACCACGATCGACCTCACAAAAAATGAGGTCTCCAAATTCGCTGCATTTTTGCTTCACTTTGCTTTTTTCTGCACTGACGCTCCTTCTCGCATATCTCGTTTCATTTTTGAGCGGAACGACAAACCCATTCGATCACGATTTGTGCTTTTGAGGCAGATGCTGGAGAATCGAAGTGATATTGGTGAAGTGGACGTTCTTCGTTCTCTTCGCTAATCCTTTGATGCTCTTATACCCTGCTCGTCCGCTCATTTCTTCCTGCTTAGCTACAAAGCCGTTCATCATGTCGATTTCCCAACCTGGAAACACGTAATTTGCGCTTTTGGAGATGGTTTTCGTTAGCGTAACAGAGCACCAGGAACACATTACGGTTTCTTTTTTCAACAATATCGACTTTATTGAGTCCATTCATAACCTAATAATTGATCTAAAATTGCTACATACGTAGTAGTTCGAAGATCAGCTACATTTTCTCAATATCTCAATGAATCACATCAATGAGGAGCTAAGCTTTTGAAAACTATATCTCACATCCTACTTTCACCTGCGTTTTAAGCGATCAGTTTTTCGATGCCAATTTCCTTTCCCCTTTCGAAAACATGGGAACAATGGGAAAATTGGAGTTTTTATCTAAACCTCCAATGATCAAAGGGCAAAAGTGCCCTTACAAGAAGTGCCATTGCAGCCAGCAGTGGTAAATTGCAAAATATTCTGAATACAACTCTAATAACATCTACACCGTGAAGCGGAGGTGGAACAACTGCAAGTGGCGCTGCACCAACTCTCATGTCCGTGGATCGATTCCCAGGTCCATTCAAGCTTATTCAGTGAGGATGCCCTAAGCGCTTAGTTGCTGTCAGACTAATACGGAAGGGACTGAGCGTACCCCCTCTCCACTGCCACAAAAGCTGAAAGGTAAGAAGTAGAAGTGTCGGATGCTGTTAATATTGCATCATCTCTGCCGTTTTAGAGGAGCGGGTTCATTCTGAAAAGTGTTCATGGTCGGCGATTGCACGTGCGGTCAGGCTACTAGGGGGGGGGAATAATAATCAAATAATCAACGAGCGGATCGAGCAATTCGATACGTATCATCATCATGTCGCCTACTCGCTACCTTACTTGCCTTGTGCTTAGTCGCCTACTCGCCTGATCACCTCATCGATACGTATACTTTCCTTTTCGAGTCATCGCCCGATCGCCTAATTGCCCAATTGCACGCACGATCGCCAACTCTGAACGTTGCCTGACCGACCGTTTCTTTCCCTTTGCCCATGTAACGTGTTAGAATCAACGTGAGATGGCTGTCCCTGCTGTTTGAGTGAACTCATGCAAACGAAATCTCCTAGATCTGGCTTACCGTCCAAATGGTAGATTGGAGGGCAATTGGATAACGGGTCGTTTCTTTTTGTTAATTCACCACTGCACGATTTATAACCTCTACTTTCGGTCCCAGTTGCGACCAATTAATCTCACCATCACCTATAGACTAGAAGTTCAAATTATTCATGTTTCGATAATCAACACCGACTTAGCGGGTCAAGACAGTGGGTGCGATAAATTGGATCTGTATTGCGCAATGCGAGAATGGAAGAGGTAACCAGTCACAGGAAGGGAGTTGTGACGTTTCGATAAGAAAGGTGTGTTGGCTTCAGCGCAGATAGGCTCTGAACTTAACTTCACACCGCCTGCATAATCGCTCTGCTCCTCCAAGTGACGATATTAACGCTTGCGGTATCATAATATTTATCGCACACGTTTTTATTTTTTATATTATTCTGTCTCTAAAATACAACTGTATTTCATAACCATCTTATAAAAGAAACCCTTACACCAGCGGCGATTCTCAGCTGTGGTCTCCTCCAATCAATGGACCAAAGGAAGGCCTGTTTTCACGAGTTTTTAATGATTTTTCTGATACCCTCCTTCCTATCACATCATTTTGCTGCTCTACTTTCATATTTCATCCACATTCAATCAATGACATATTGTCGCACTCACCACTCTCTTAAAAATTGCACATTCTGCTGTTGAGCAGAGCGGATTGTATTGATAAATTAAGCTATACCGTTGGTCTAATTTAGCCGATATATACTTACCTGAGTATGTACTACTTCCTCGAGGCGTCCCTATGATTGCCCAGTCGCGGATCAGCATAGTCTTCATGGGGCTGTTGACGTGAAAGCGTTTGCGGATATGAGCTTGTGCTCAGCTTTCTGAGCTTTTCCAACTCCATTGTGAGCGTGGTGATTCCAACGCTTGGAAGGGTTTCTCCAGTAAAATTTCATGCTTGTTATTCCACTCTTCAACCATTGTTTATCAGCAAGTTCCTCATTTTTTTGCGTTCATCTAGACAATTACCTCCTTTATTCGGTGTGTTGTGCTTGTTCTGCATACCGAAATTGAAAACGATCTCTTCAGTTGTGGAGCTGCTCGTCGAGAGAAACACAAGGGACACATGAATAACAATTCGGGCCTACTTCACGATATTGAGGGTCCATTAAGTATGAATTACTCCCTCTGCTGGCCTAGAAAACTTCTGTTTACTGGATCCATTTCGTCTCATAATAGCACTTGTTTTCATCAAAAGCTGTGTGTTGGCTTCATCACCCACATGATTTCCATTTCTAATGTTAATGCTACATGCATCTCAGTTTTGCCAGGAGGGGGGGGGGAGGGACTAACGCATCAAAACACCGCTACGGGCTGAATGGAAGTAGAATGCATGGCGCATCTGACAGTGGGTCCCAGATGCTTGACGCCACTTGCTTTCCATTTACGCCAGCCAATAATATACAAGGAAGTCGCTGGCTAACATCTTGTGGTTCCATTGGGAGGAGGTGGAGAGTTGTTTATATGGAGATAATAATCCCTACAATTCCATAGAGAAGTAATGAATAGCTAGTTGATGGCTTTCTTTAGTCGAACAATGACTTGTCAAAACAAAGACTTTTGCCAGTGTTCCCATCGCATTTGCTTTCCTTTTCACTAACGGATGATCTGCCAATGTCCCACTTTAACAGCTCATTGCTAGCTATTATTGGGACAGGGTTCGTTCTTCCTAGAAGCTGGTTGATGGCCTCGGCAAGCGCCCCAGATCCCCAGTTTTGTGGTCCAGATTTTGCCGCCGGGTTGGCTTCACGTTATCTGCTAGATTTCTCGTTATCGATGCCCTAATGTATTCTCTGTTTCCCGCGCTGAACCTATTGCAATTACAAACTCAATTCCATACTGTAGAATTCTTCGGAGAGCCATCTTTGACTATTCCCTAGAAGGAGGAAATTAGTCGGCGAAAAATGTGCAGTTGCGAGGATAATTTTATTTCTATGGTTACATTGATGGGGTCGCTGGAAACATAGGACATGAATACGCCACGCACACGACAATACGCAGTGAAAGCCATATTTATTGGGTAGGTGGCAAGCCGCGTACTTGGTTTCATTTAGCTGTTCTTGATAGGTTTTTGTCTTTTGATTTGCATGTGGTGATCTTTTCTAGCCATGTAGAAGCGCATTGTTATTGATTTCGTCGTCCTTGTGGAAAGTACGACTTAGTCTTCCGCTCTCTGAGCCTCTGGCCGTTCGGCAGAGAAAGCGTTAGCGTTGAAGAGAGCAGCAGCAATGAGAGTCCCATCAACGTGGAAATCTATGGTAAAGTAGGGGTAACGTTCCTTGACGTGTATGAAAACGCAATTAAAGTGGCTGGCAACAAACACTATGCGAAGCTTCCCGTTATAAACTCTTTTCCACGGAACAAAGCTACACTGATCTGTGATGTTTCTGAATAATTTTCAAGGTCGACAAATCCTAACAATTCTCTGTTCATTTTGAAAAATCCCACCTTTTCATCAACCTTTTTTTTCTTCTTCCTTTCTTTCCCTTTTGAAGGAGCACTTCACCATAAGAACGCCCGTTAAAGAAGGAGAAAATTACCTAGTGGGGAGACTGGCGTACCTCCTAAGGATCGGCAGCGGTAGATTTGACCTCCGTGATCTAGCATGGCTCACTCTTGGCGCATTTGGCGATCCACGCCCACAGACTACCTAATCACTCGCCGCAGATCAGCGAGTGGTTAGGAGCAGAGACAACGGTAAATCAAAGAGGGCACAACAGCGGAAGTCACATCAAGGAGGGAACGGGGAAAGGCGTGGGCCATTTTACGGGTTTTAGGCCGTTTCTCATGATTTTTCCTTCTTTCTAGTACTACTCACCATCCCTAATTGAAATGGGTTGCTTTTCCATTGTGAATTCTGCCTTCATCATAGGGACATATAATTGCTCTTCCTGAATGGTAGATTGTCCGATTTCTACTGAGGGATTTTTTCAAAACTTCAAAATTTTTTTCATGCTGCGGTGGGCAGTGTGACAAGACGCGGGGTTGAAATTCGGCTGTGATGAGCTCCAAGGTTCATTGAGGCGTGTTCTGGGCATGTGATTGAACGCCTCGTTTGTTTCCGCATTCTCGTCTCCTCTTTTTTTTTTTGACAGAACGCATCCATTCGTAGACAAATGTGCTCAAACTAACCACTGCTATGCATCCCTGATAAATGTGCTTAAATTTTGATAGGGTCCAGGAAATTAAACCAGAAGCATACTGACTAGGGTTCGGAGAACTCTCGATGGGTAGTAGTGGTGTTTGGCTTCATGGGAGAAGTGACTCGTCGCATATGTATTGATGAATCTGAACTTCGTTTTCACATGCAATACAGCGTTCAACGGACCTGTCACACATATTTTTTGATCTACTCAACAATTTATCTGATTAATCGGCGAACAAATTTTTTCCCTGAATAGTAGCTTCTTTTCTTACGAGTAGAGGTCGATCAAACTTCATCTGCACATACAGTACCCTGTTGGATGTGATAGAGCGCACCTACGCGTGCATCAGATAAATAAATCAACAAATAAATATCCTGCCAAACCTGAGAATTAGACGTTGACTGCGGTTGGAACAGAATGAACAGTGCCCAAAGGAAATGAGCACTGCAGTGCTATTATTCTCCCCTCAACGCATAACCATACTTCTCTCTTCCCCTGCATCCACATTTCTTGAGGAAAAGGGTCGTGCGTACGAGTAATTGTGACGGCTCAAAACACGGCTTTCATGTTCGTCCTATTAAAGGAGGACTTCACGATAATTCCGCAGGTCGAAGAAGGAGAAACCTATCCAGTGGAAAGATCGGTGGACCTTCTGAGGTACAGATTAATACACAATCTGCAGCGAAGAGTATGCAACGGCGATCTGGCATAGGCGTCTCCGCGCCGCTGGCGCCGCGGCACACCCACCCTCTCGACAACTCGCCCTCTGGCTGTTTAGCAGAGAGAGCGTTAGTGTTGAAGAGGGCAGCACCGATGAGGGTCACACCAATGCGGAAGTCAACCGTCAAGGAAGGTGCCTCGTTTCTCGAGTTTCAAGCCATTTTCCATAGTTTCGTCTTCATCCCTGCAGCAGTGAGCATACACTCGCTGCTGCTGGCACACCCGCAATAAATTCCGTGGCATTTGCTTTCTTAGTCCCTTATCAGGCCTCATCACTTGCTATTGCTTTCTGTTCCCCGGCAAATGTCTTCCCGTCCTACACGTTATGTTATGTATCAAAACGAACGCGTCACCGCTGCTGGAACGCGAGGTACTCGTTTCGAAATTTGCATTCTAATGCCCCTTAACAGTCCTTATCAGCTGCTATCAGTTTCTGTTCCCGCCAAATATGTTCCCACATCACCACCTATATCACATCCTGAAATCAACCCCTAAAGACGGCTGCGACGCGCGCCATGAATTTCTTGAAGGCAGAGGGACGTACACAACGACACACAGATAGGCAGACATACTTAGCGAATTATATATAGTAGGGATCTTTCACAGCCGAAATGGTTTATTGCTTTCGGAAACCGATCATGCTCCTCATCACGTTCCTTCTTTTCTTTCTTAATTCTTTATTGTATTTACACGTTCTTTCGTTAATTCGCTATTGCTTGGTTTTGTTTCTTTTGGTAATTAGCGTACAGGTTACGAGCACAGTTCGCAAATCTGACACCAACGAATCGTTCTTGAAAACTCCTCGTGTTTCTTCCGAACCTCCGTCGGGTTGGTTCGAGAAACGAAGTTATTTGTTCATAGTGTAACAGTTTTATAAAGCCATTATGCATTGATACACAGCTACGATTAATAATGGAAGTAGAATGCGCGGCTTCGCTCGAAGCGCTAGAGATCAGAGTGCCACGCAATGTCGTGTCCATACAACCCTTTCAAATGCTAGAGATTTTCGGTACGGAAGTCACGTGTGTGGCGCGTCGTTAAAGTTGCCAGTCAGCCGCGAAGTTTTATGATCAGCCTTCTCGTAATTACCTTCGTGTTCCTGTACACTACTGCAAATATAACTGTGTAGGTTTTTGTCCGAAATATACAGAGACAATAGTTAACAGAAGTCTATCTTTTCTCTATCGTGATATTTGTT
>KZ347765.1:35519-46934 GCA_002352805.1 Teladorsagia circumcincta | reverse complement strand
CTTCGATCTTTGTTTAGTCCACAAGATGGTACAGGCTCTACCTGGGTCCTGTTTCTGTAATGTTTTCAAAATAATGCCCTCGAGAACAAGAGGAGGATCGAATAATAATAACATTTTGCTCAGTCAACCCAGGACTACTTTGCGAGCCAAAAATTTTTCTTTTAGAGCTGGAAGTCATTATTTGAAAATGGCAAAAAAGCTACCGATAAACATATCACTAGCGCAATTCAGACATCGGGTGGCTAATATGCTGCTAAAATATGACGTAGAGTTCTAGCGTTTATAGAGACTGACTACTGAACTAAACCGCTTCTCCATTTGTTAACATCAGTTTTGACATCTTAACCGATTTTTTATTTACTAGTGTTGTAATTTGTTGAAATTATGCTTGATTTTTTGATGTTTTATCGATGTGTTTTTTCCCACATGTGCCTTTCGCACACGTAATAAACCTAAACCTAAACCTAAACCTTATATTGAAAAAGCAAAATAAACCTTTGTGTTTGCGCTTGGCTTGAAACCGCTCCTCGTAGCTAGCTAGAAAGTTTTTGATTGAAATGTCCGGATCGGAAGACACTTTTTTCAAAGTATGGATCCGAAAAGAAGTAAGTAGATTTAAAGAAAGCCGCTTTTTTGTTTCGAATCCTTTTTTGGCTGCAGCATAGACTAGGATGCAGATCGAAGGAGAGTCAACAACAGACATCGAATTGGGAGGGTGCTAAATGGCCACGGATCTAAACATAGCTTGCACAGTACAACTCTTCAGATATAAAATTGGCTTCTTCGCTATAGGGCTCTCAATTTTCTTCGATGTATGTGAACTATTACCCATGCAGCCGATTCCACCTTTTCAATCGCAAAGGTGTATAAAATAAAACGCGGAAGATTAGTGGATAATACGGAGCCCATAGGGGAGAGGGAGAGCAAAAAAGACATTTTGCTCATCTCATTTCATTTCACTTCGACGATTCTTTTGCCGAAAAGATTGCCGCCGTCATGCCTTCGAACTATTTCTGAATTGCATTTCTACATATAAGTAGACGCAAGCCCTCCTTCACTGCCGTCCCGTTTCAGAATATGACCTACAAGTTTAGCTCCGCACACTACCACGTGCATGACACGGCAGGCGAAAGTGTACGATCTGTGAAGCGTTGGGTCCCGCCGCTGAAAGCCCAGCAGTTAGTTGTTTCGTGGAGCGCGTTAGCATAACTTCAATAGGCTGCCTTGTTTTGCTGAAGCTCGTCGTTTGGTACGTGCGGTGGAGTGCGGAGCTAAACTGGCGTTTATAAAAAATCACCATGAATCAAAGGTCAGCATAATTAAGCGGTCGAATAATGATTACAATGCAATTATGTTGAAATAGAAATACTCAGAAACTTTGAAAGCATTTCTCCTAACAACCACAGTAGAGGAACTTTGGGAAGAGTAGCGAAAAATAAAATGAAGTTGAAATGATTGCAATGTGCCTTTATCATTTCTTATCACCTTCTGTCCCTCACCGAACGTGTTCCCGTCCCACCCTCCATATCACTTGTCGGAACCAACGCCTCACTGCTGCTGGGAAACCCGCTGTGAATTTCGTGAATTTGCGTTTCAGCACCTCCTATCAGCCCTTACCGGCCGTTATCACTTTGCGTTTTTGCGTTTTGACGTTTCCGTCACACCCTCTATATCGCGCGGGCCAGCAGCGCCTCAGTGCTGCTGGCCCGCCCGCTATGATGAGACGTCAAGATACTAGGGCACCACTGGAGTAATTAAAGGAAGCAATTACGATTACTCTCTCCTGCAGTCCTGTCATGGATGACGGAGAGCACAGAAGATTAGAGAATGGCGCCTGGTTTTAGCACTAAATCCCAAGGAGGAAGGTGAGCTTTGGGACTGAGCCTTGTAGTGGGGAGAGACCTAAAGGTGAGTGAGCCAGCCACGGTGTGGCAAGTTTGGCGGTGTGAGACCACAGTGGTCATGAGGCGCTGATAAAGTGAGAGAGTACAGGCGAAGCGTGGAGTGAGGCAGCTTGAAGAGCCGAGTTCAAGTAGTCCGCCACCAGGGGGTTGCGGCCGATTCGCAACCACGCCCACGTTGAAGCCGTCCAGCTCCCTTCCTAGCGGCTGTGCAAGGTGAGTTTTTTGTTAGACGCCCTTCGTATGTTTTGACTAGGGCTAGCGCATCGTTCCACACTATTAGTGTGGAAGGTAAAAGCCCAGCTGGAACTGTTGCTTGAAGCTCAGTCGAACGATCGATTTTCAGACATAAACTGCTAACAAGATGCTACAGGTAAGGGTCGATAAGAAGAAGCGATGTCAAATAAAAGAGGAGCAGTTTAAGAACCGAGATCAGCAGGGTATGAGTAACCTAGACAAGTTGAAAAGAAGAACAAACGAGTGGCAGTGCTATACGCAGCCATTGTCCTATTAGTACAAGATACCAAACACCGTCCACAAGAGATTTATCTGCTTTGCAGAAAAGTATGCCTTGCGCTTCCAAACTCTTTGCAAATATGTCACTTTTTTTCACTACGCCACAGCGCTATTTGAATTGAAATTTCCCATAAAGTAGGGAAATCTTATATTATTCTAATAGACACCAGAGTTGCCAACCTATCCACGTGGGACTGATGTCATTCACCACATAATTCCACGTCATGCAACCTGCCTTCCATATATGCACAAGGGATGACAACCGAAGTGGATGAGATATTACGGCAAAATCATTGTAATATATAAACCGCAGCTGGATGTGTAGGTTTATAAAAAAGTATGTATGACGTGAACCTCTTTGTTCTTCAGCAAAATGAGGTGGTAAGAAGAGGGAAAGGGGAACGATTTGCCAGTTAAGTAAGTTGGTTCTCTGATGAGGTATTTTTAAAGTGATGTTGTGATCACACCCGCTGTGCATAGGCATAAATTTGCATTTGCTGACCTCACAAGTGTGGAAAGTGAGAATCATTTGCAGAGAGGGAGATCGCGGCTTTTGCTGGAGTAAACAACTGATGGATATATAGAGCAGGCCAACACCGGAGTTGGAAACTTATCGATCACCTGCCACCGCTTCTCTCGAACCAGAGTATGTCATCGATGACTTTGCAGGGGTCATTGACCTTATTGTAGCGAGATCAGGATCCCAATCAACCTGATCTTCCGACCACCATCTAGATCGCATACATCGTGTTCACACGAAAGAGCACATTCACTTTACGATGTGTGGAGCCGGATGAGCCGTGTTTTGTATATATGTAGGACAGGGTGTATTTTTCACACGAACTTTCACGATCTAAATAGAAACGGCAAGAAGGTTTGAGTTACAAAGAAAGCTTCAATTTGCAAGTGCAGTAGCGTCACGAAAGCCCCAACTGAAATCTTATCGAGCAAGTGGTCACTTCTCATTACCTTTACCACGTCACTATTAATATGACTGTCCCACGTGTATTTTTCTCCATTTCCTTGTTGTCTAATATCTTGAGCGGTCACTAGTAATGTCGCAGAGATCGGCTAAAGGGAGTCGGCCGGCAACGGCTGCAACCAGGCGAAGTCACTAGGTCGGTTCGGCCATTTGCAGCGAGTTATATATCATTACGCATCCAGTAGGACGCTGAGTTCAAATTTCGCTCAATATCTGCATTTCCTTGAACCGTGTTATGAGTAAGAAAAGGAGCCGGTAGTACCTCGGTCTCGAGGGGAAGAAGCGTTGGATCCTCGAAATAAATGTGATTTGTTGCAGGAATTACGGACAACCTACCAAAACTATTAAATGTTCAACGATTGAACAAAAATCCAATAAAAACATGCAAAACTAAGAAAAGGATAAAGCATTCGCTGTTGATCAATCAGTTTTGGGATGCTTATGTTCAAGTCAGTGTTTTTGTCCTCCCAGACAAGTTTGGTGTCAGTTAACCGACTCCGTAGGGATGGGAGGCTTGGTTGGCCAGGCGACGCACAGCCCAGGATTTGATCCACGGACCTACTTGCCACTACACCACTTCCGCTCTATGCAGAAATTGAAGAGTAGTGGATAGAAATACGATTTCAAAGTTCGGAAAACTATGATGCTCGTAGCATTCTATTATACTTTTAGTTTTATAGTGTGTGAATCCAGGGCGATTTCGTTGTTAATTGACTGCGCTAGATCAAAAGTAAAAAAGGCTTCCAAACTTTCAACCGCTGCTGGATTCCACTGCGGCAGTCACGGTGACATTTCAACCTAAGATTTTGCATGTGGCATGAGAGTCGCACAGGGACATGGATGGTGTATGATAAAAAGTGATGACAATCGATAACGGCCCACAAGGGAGGCTTAGCATAAAACAGTTACAGTTTGGTGCACTGTTCGTGGTGGACTTCAGAAGTTGATCCTTGCGTGTGATGAGAGCTGAAACGACAGCACTTATTGTATGCGTCGTGGACTGGTGATTTCTATCTAGAATGATAAGCGGCGTTGCAATGCGAACGCATCCAACTGCATTACGCCTTTGGCAACTGCGATCCACCGCTCTCACAAGCAAATGTCGAGCTGACGGATGTTGATGATGGATGACCGGAGCTGGTAGTGATCGGCAGCCTTTCGTAGAGCATTGGAAAATAAGGAATACCACTGACGGTCCACGTCGCGGTCGTTATTACGATTCGTCCGATCTATCTGTTTGCCAAAGATGAGGAGTGTGCTGAGGGTGCTGTGCTATGAAATAAATAGTAGTCTACTTAAACGAAGCTTCGACGGCTAAAGTTCACCGAATCATGATTATGAAATCGATTTTTGCGCTGACGCTATTTTGCGCAATTTTTAACAACGCCAACTCAAAGTCCAAAGTTTGTCAATTCAGAATCAAATCAAGGACCGCTTATCACCCCTATTTAATCTGTTGGGGCAAAATATGAACCTCGGTCACGTGGTTGCCTCATATGCCCCTAAATCATGCCGATAACGGTTTCGTGAAAACATATTGTCCTAGAAGACCTTCCTGCTCAGAGACTTGAATTTCGTGCAATAATTTTGAGTACGAGATACCATTATCCAACGAGGGGTGGGAGATTCCCGATACGCACAACTGCAGAGGGAATCTGGACACCCGAACCCAATATTTCATCAAAGAAGGGATCTCTAACCAAAGTGGCCATTTTCAATGGAACTTACACTCTCAGACGTGCTTCTGAACGTTGATGTGAAATCTGCCCTCCAAAGTTGGGAGGCGATTGCTGCGAACGGAGTTACGAAGGTTGTTTCATATGAAGTCCACAATAAGAAGCACCGGCAGTTATGGCCCATCGGCAGAGTTGGCCAAAAGGTAGTGATGGCGCCTCATATCGGTAAGGCTATGATTCCATTTTTACAGGCAGGCAGAAAGTTTGGCTTCCATCAATGCTTGTCTTCAATCTAAGAAACTATGTTGGAATTGACACACTGCGCAATGCTGCCAGGTGTTCAGTAGAGTTCGCTTTGCTTTTGCATTTTACACGAAAGTGGCGAACAGTCGTAAGGGCGTTATCCGTAATCGGTAAGGCTATATCAGAGCTTTAGAGGACGAGAGTGAGCAGTTACATTCGATAGCATGGTCAAATTTTACCCTTAGCTGAAGGTTCGGTTCTATCCAAATAAGCTATTTTGTAAAAGGCTTGACGGCTATTTTGTAAAAGGCTTGACGTATAGGTGACTGCCCATATTTGAGACTTGAGGTCCAAATCTCAGAGTGGCTAAATAGCGAAAGAAAGGGAAAAAATGGAAGAAGTGTGAGAAAGGTAGTTTTATGTAACGATCAAACGATGTAACGAATACTGCTTAAAATCTTCTCAACAGTAGTAATATTTGTTACGGTGGGTAGCACGGGGTCGTAATCGTGGGGCTCAGGAACGAGCACACCAGTGGCCTCATGATGCAGATAGGGAGGAGGCGCAAAAACCAAGGATATACCACAAAACATAAGGAAATGTTCCACAGCTTTTCTCTTCTTGCAACACGTGTAAGTTGTAATGTGTGTTAGTTGTTTTGCCTTTCGAGGTTGGTCGGTGGAACATTTATTGAAGCGGCCTAACGTTTCCACTGAATCGTCGTCTTCGAAGGCCCTCGTCCCAACGTTTACGCTTTTCCGCATAAACGTAGCAAGTACTAGTCAACGCTAAAGCGTGGTAGCGGATTTTTCCGCATAAACGGTGGACCAGGGCCTCCCGAGACGACGATTCAGTCAAAGCGTCAGGCCGCTTCCAAAGACGCTATACCGACCAATCTCAAAAGGCACAACAACTAAATCTCGAAAGGCACAACAACTAATACACATCATGAAAAAATATATTCTTGCAGGTTAAGTTGGGAGGCCGCATGACTGCGCTACGAAGACATCTACCCTCCACCGCCCGCTCGCTTGCCCTTACCTCGCCGAGAATGACATTGTTTTCACTCATTGTTTAAAAGACAACAAAAGTGAAGAAATCCACTCGCTAATAGAAGTGTCCCTTGTATGGGGAATCTACTTTTTGAGTGGCCAAAAAGCGTCTCAAACGTCGCAAATATCGGATTGGAGCATAATATTGTGGCGCTTGCATTTTTCATTTTCGCACACAAACGCTTTTAGCTAAACAGAGAAAGCATAAAATTAAGAGGTAAGCAAACCAGCCCGTTTGTCGTTTCTGCTGGGACCGTATACTGAATGTTGGGGAAGGGATAGGATTCCCGACGTTCGACGGACTGCTTCAACTCGATCCTTTGAACCGCCTCAATATGATGCTTACCTCAGGACTGAGCCTGGGAGACAGGGGGGTCCGTCTTCTCTCCAAGGCTTAGTCCTAAGGTAGGCAAAGCAGCCCTTCTGGCGGAGCTGCGAATGTAGCTGCACCACTTCCGTCATCACCCTCCTATCGTACCGACCAAGTACAAGTAGTCCGTCGACTTCGGGGATCCCAGCCCCTCCCCAGCATTTAGCATTCCGGCCCCAGCAGGAACGCCAAACGGGCTGATCAGCTTACCTCTAAAATTAATCACCTGTATCACCTGTATCACCTGTCGTCCCGTTGATCATCGAATTGCTCGAGCGGGCGCCAGCAACGTCTCCATTCGTCCCTGTCGCGTGCCAGAGTTGTCCTGTAGACCCTCCTCGCTCGAGGGACACGTAGCGTTTCATTCCTTCCATTCAGAGCTTTCGTGAAGAGGCCAAATTAATCAGTGATGTTTATCCTGTCACCATCAATGACTTCGGTTGCATTTCGCAGGAAATAAACTGATTCAGAATTTGAAAAGGTAATTAGCTCGTTTCTGAAGTTCTCATTATTATCAAGCTGTACGACATGAATACGGCTTCAATTCATGCATCAAAGGTACGAGATTGGTTCCATGGAACAATGGATTCTAAAAAATCGCTTTATGGTTTTTTTGGTCTTTATATTGGCCGAAGGATAGCAGCTGTCGAAATATCGATTTTTGCCGTTTGGATTTTCCAACCTCTAAGCACTTTTTCCGATTATAGTCACAATGTTGAGGAAAACGCCAAAAACGGTAATGTAGAGCGAGAAAAGTGCTTTCAAACGACATACGCGCTTTTTGGGATACACTTGCATTGACTAAATTTACACGCTCGAAACGAGCGCTACGATATTATGCTCCAGCTTAATACTTCTCGACTAGGAATTTGGAAAGACGGTTGAGAACTACCAGACTGGATCTTCCGCTTTTCAAGACTTTCTCCATCTTTTTCACTACCATACGGAATTGCGGATATTGTCTTCCAAGCAGCAAAATTCGCATAAAAATTTTAGCGTCCTGGACGCGACTCGACGCAATTCAAGAAATAGCCTTTCTTAGAGTGGAAGGGCTTTATCGAACTCTACGACAACCTGTTCAAAAATTTAAAATGGGGAAGTTGAAGCCTTTCAATGAAGATCGATGGACTAATTGACGACGTTTTTCCTCCTTCCTTATAGCATTCATGCGGCTGGGCACGATGCCTTCAGAGTCCCCATACTCTTCTGCCACACCAGTAGTTGAGCGTCTGTGATGAGCCTTTTTGACCGACCTAATACTAACTGAGTGTAGCCTTGCACTCAAGCGGTGGAACCTGAGGTACGCTTATCTTTCGAGTTATGGATGTTTCCCTTGCGTTCCTGAGATGACGTCAGAACCGCTAGAAGGGACGAAGCGTTTGCTGAGGTAGTGAACGATTCTTAAGTCTTGAGCTATGTTCAGGCCATTGAAAACGACGCGTAGGTCGATACGATGGCCGCAAATAAAAGATTCCACCTGCAAACCTCGTTGTAGAATCAAATCAACACACAACGATATACAATAGGTTGTTGCATCATAAATGTCGCTTTTGAACGTGTACAGTTGTGGGAACACAAGCAATTTGGCCCCTTGGAGCGAAAGATAGATACTACCTAATTGCATGAGGGTTCGCCACCCCTCACGCAGAGACTCGACGTCCTCCTCGAGGAATCGCAGCAACTGTGCGCCGGCAAACTTGGACACCCAGAGTCCAAATTTGTTGCACATTCATATTTTCTTCTCCACAACGTACCGCTTTGACTCGGATAATCAGTAGTCAGATAGAGTGTGACAAGAAGTGCTTGACGGAGAAGTCAACGGTCGTCAGTCGATCTCGCACCTTTTTGCTGGTGATTTTTCGCATGAACCGTAGCTTGGTCGTTCTAGAAGAATTCTATGGAATCATCATTTTTCTTCGCCGCACCAATGCACGGTATCATGTAGGTCGCTTTTCGTTAGCAAAGGCTTGCTGTGAGCTGTGTAAGCTGGATTGAGCTCTTCGAAATGTCATCGAACCTTCACGTGCACCGATAAATTTCAATCATTCTTGTTTTGCAGGGGAAAATTCACGTGAAACAAAAGAGTATGAGTAACGAGTAGTCGCTTTTATACCACTAGATTTCCTCTTCCGAATAAATGCTCAAGTACCTCTAAAGATCCAAAAGCAGCTGAGCGGGGTGAAGCAAAATATGTGCAACACTCAAAATGCAGCAGCCTAATAACTCGGAGTTGAAGCAACCTGTTGAGCTCCCTCGCTTGGAGCCGTTGCCAGCTGACTCCCTTTTGCCGTTGTTCGACTCACTGCGACTGGTATTCGCTTGAATAAATTACTCAATTAGGAGAAAGAGGGAAATGCACGTGGGGCATTCACAATAATAATAATATCACACAAACAGATTACAGGACTATGTTTCACTTTCAGTGATCTAGTGGATTCTATTAACCAGAAAGAAGTCGCCGAGACAGGGCGCTGCAATTTCTTGCACAAAAATTATTCTAATTGCCAATAATATGCTGACTGCAGCAACGACTTATTCGACACATGCACGCTCTAAAGGTAAACGAAGATGTCCACCTGCTCGGTGCGATTATCAGTCAGAGCCTTGTGACGCTACTCGAGATAGAACAGTCTTATTATCGTCCACCGACCGGATGGAATTTCTCTGGAGACTTTTCGCGATGAGATGACAGTCCCCCTACATATTACCCGAGCCATAATGGTCTCGTGGGAAACTTTGCGTGCAACAGGGATGATGGTAGCATGCTGGAGTTAGCTCAGGAAAACGCTTGATTAAGTAGAAAGCGATAATTCTATTCAATTTGATATTGAGAACTCACGTAGAAGCATTTTTTCTTGGCCTTCATCTTCGCTGTTTCTTTGTTCGCATATTCAGCCAATGATCCATCCGCCCACTCAAACTCAGTTTTCATTACCAAACCGAGATCCAAATATCCACCTGGCTCAATTTTTCTTACAATTTCTGCAAGAAAACAAACAAGCAGTTTGTTGTTGCTTGCAAGTACAAGAAAAAGTGCCAACAATAGGAAAATCATAGCAGACTAAAAAGCGAAAGGTAGAAAATAGAAAGTGGATGATGCAATGCGCACCATGAACTAAGACTCCTCCCCTTTCGAAAAAAGGTAGACGTAACAGCAACGAGACAGACTGCATAAACCCCTGTCAACGTTTACCTTGCCGTTGTCGGTTTGTTCCAAGGTTCAAAATAGGATGAGAGCACTGTTTCCTCCACGCAGAATTCCTCTTCTCTTGGGGTGCTGAGAGAGCTGCGACGCTGCGAAGGTGAAGCGTCAAATCAGTCATTAGCTAAGACCACTTTACTTCCCTTAACAGATTGTGGAAAGATGACGTTACCGAACACGTCGATGAGAAACGCTACCTTCTTGCTGAACATCTTCACGATAACGGTAAGGAAGCAGAGAGTTTGAAATTCGTTAAAAGATTTTCCACCACTCTCAGCAGGTTTGGCAGAATAATAGATGAAGGAAAGCACAGACAGCTATCAGCACGATCGACCATATCCGGCACGAGGAGAAGGTGCGATATGGCGAGAGCGACATGGTGATTATGACTGACAAAAGTGCCCTCCTATGTCTTCCTATTCCAGCTGTCCCATGAAGCGAGAGCGCTCCTGGAGAGTTCGGAGAGAATGATCTCTCCGCTTCTGTCTACACTCTTCTTTCTACACAGAGGCGAAGTCCTCACCAAGTCGATGAATGTAAAACAAAGCGGCATCTCGAGCTCTCTCAAATCTTCGCTGAGCCTCGTGACCGGATATGGTCATCGCGTTGATCCCTGTCTTTCCTGACCTTCATCCAGTATTCTGCCAAACCTGCTGAGAGTGACGATTGAGTGATTACCGCTAATGTCGTTCAAAGTTTCCTTCTTGTACAGCAGTACAGAGTACAGTTTTGCTGGTTTTCCACGGAGTGTCTACCTTTTACTCCCACAGGCGGCTCGGGAAGAGTCGAGCCGAAGTTTGATGATAACTGACGGTGAATTCCTAAGATGATCCGGCTCTCTCCTCTCGAAGTCGAGTGCAGTACGGCTCTTTACTGACTTGATGGTATGTCGAGCATCGGAAGAGGGTGATAAAGAAACCAGTATCCATCCCGTTTCAGATGATATGTAGGCACATAGGCCTGGCTATGGAATAGATCCAAGAAGAAGTCATGGATGATCTTGAGCTTTGTCCAGCCGCTTCTTAAGATCCCATTTTGTCGTCAGCTCTACAAGCCGTTCCGAGTTGGTGAGCTCGAGCTGCTCACATACAGCACATGAGCTCGAGTTCCCAGAGTGAGAAATCTTTCAACGAATTTCAAACTCTCTGCTTCCTTACCGTTATCGTGAAGATGTTCAGCAAGAAGGTAGCGTTTCTCATCGACGTGTTCGGTAACGTCATCTTTCCACAATCTGTTAAGGGAAGTGAAGTGGTCTTAGCTAATGACTGATTCGACGCTTCACCTTCTCAGCGTCGCAGTTCTCTCAGCACCCTAAGAGAAGAGGAATTCTGCGTGGAGGAAACAGTGCTCTTATCCAATTTTGAACCTTGGAACAAAGCGACAACGGCAAGGTAAACGTTGACAGGGGTTTATGCATTAACACGTTGACGATATCGCAGTTTTTGGCTTTTTTCGCCGCATGGGACATTACCG
>KZ347762.1:24076-41240 GCA_002352805.1 Teladorsagia circumcincta | reverse complement strand
CGACTCACTAACTTGAATGTCCCCCCTAAGGACATGAGCGCCGCGAGAGCTTTACCACTGCACCACGACAGCACAGCTCCATCGACACTAGCACTCCTTATCCACAAGCCATCATTCGAAGCCAACTTTGACTGCTCATAACTTCCTTGGCAGGTTCGTTTTGCAATTTTGGTTTCCGTATTTCTAACTAGGGTCCCAGGCTCTATCAATATATCGGGGTCTCGATTCTAAGTTCCACGGGGAGTTCAATGCCTTCCCTCGTTAGTGCTCCCAGAAAACAAGCTGTTAGTCCAAAATTTTCCCAACGGGACCAAAATGGAGGCATTTTTGAGAATGACACTGAGGAGAGCGGTAGCCATCAAAAAAGCTGATAGCTGATATACGCGACCTCAGTAGGTTCTACTGAAAAGTCCACAAGCGGCTGCAAGCAATGCAAAAGCTGAAAGCGGGTCCTAGCACGAATGCGAGTACAATGTGCCGTCGTCGCCGCAGCGAGGCGCTCATGTGGTCCGCCGAGGCCGGTCAATACGAGCACGAACAGCTGTTTAAGTTGCTGGTTGTCGTGTAAATCTCATCTGGGCCCTTTTCTTGAACCCTCTAGAACATAAATCTTTAATTTGTAGTTTGAACTGCTGGGATGTGTTGTTCTCGTTGATTCTTCTATCAGAACACATCTCTTTACCGCGTCCAGTAGTCAGCTTTTTCGTTATTGGATTTGCTAGTGTTGTTCAATCTCTTCATTCTTGAGATATTATCGGCTTGCTTCCAGAATTTGCTACCTTACTACTTCGGCCTGGAAGTGGATGTAGTTTCACAGAATTGGTTCGCGTCGATAATATCGCATCACTGTAGTGAAACTGCGAAAGCTTTCAAAAGCCATTGTTGATCAATTTATCGAGAAATATCTTGTCAAAACTAAAAGGCACAGCAGAGATGGAAAATATGACGTTCAATCGATATCTCATTGATTTTTCGCATGACTAATTTGCCATAATTGTTTGCTTAGACCGGCTTGTTTTCTATCATTTTCCCAGAAAAGGAATAAAGGGTAGAAGCATATGGTCTACTCCAGCCAGGGGGAGGTATTGCGACGCAGCAGTCTGCCCTAGTGCCAACTTGGCTCCAGGAGTTCCTTTAACTTACGAACTGCTGTCAATCACGGGATACTGCATGCCAATCGAAGAGATGTACCCGAGAACCACTGAGCGTGGCCTTCCCCACAGAGTTTCCGGGGAGTGTACACCTTACCGGGACGGGATCCCTCTCCTGTTTGAGGAGACATACCTTATGGACTGTGTTGTTTTTATTGACTGACAGTTAACCATATGCAGAAAAATGGGAATCGTTCAACTATAACCCCTTATTTTCAAAAGTGTTCTGAACGAAAGGGTTACCGGGTGTGATTCGCCATGGCGGATTTCCGCCGAGCGAACCCCAGGTCCACCTCGGGTCAGTGGTGGACCTAGAGTTTCCGTAGAGAGAAAAGTTTCGCGCTACGAAAAATGGAAGTCGCTTTTTGTCCTAGTGAACCACACCCAGAGTTTACTTCAATTCCTGATCAGGGCAATTGAATTTTTTTTCGGATTTCTGAAGCATATGGTGAGGATTTAGCGAGAACTGGCGCTGAGAAGTGATGATGTAGTTGTTAGCAGGGCACCGAACATTCCTATAGGAGTCTCATTTTCGGTGAGTTCTTGTAGGGAATGCCGCTTTACTACATTTTATCTATCATAATTACGTCCTCCCAACTTTCTTTATTGGATAGCGAACGGGGTCGAAAATCACCGTGGAATTGTTAAGCCTTTTTCAAGCTCTGTTCTGATTTCTTAGTCTTCGTGCGCTTTGATGTAGTACAGTATGATACCGAAAAGATCTTGCATGAAAATCTTCTCAAGTTGGCAGGCAATCAACAGTCCGCCTCGCCGATTTCAGAATTTTCACGACCCCCCCCCCCGCCCTTTTACCTCCCAAGGGAAGCGGTGCACTTCATCATCGCCAGCCTTGACGTGCTTGAACTTTCGTCACGCGAAGTGGCCAAGCAGACGATCCGAGAACAGCGCCTAGTTTGACTTAAAATCCCAAGGAGGAACGCGAGGGCCTAAGAGTGCCTCGGAGGGAAGGGGGACTCTGGGGTCCAGCTAGTTACAGTGTAGCAGAAGTTCGAATGATCGAGGTCTCAGTACTCATGAGCCGCTGATTAGCCGCAAGAGCACAGAAGGGAGCGTCACATTTAGATGGTTTGAAGGGAAGAGATGAAGTAAGAGCTGGGAAGAGGGAAGAGTTTTCCGGGGAGGGGATGGGGAGCGAACCCACATGCCTCCCCTGAGCACTCTCCAATATTGCCGCTCTCCCTGCCACCATGGCCATTTCTACAGTATTTGATCTTGAGACCAGCTGACAAACTTCAACTCCGCAACCCGCCTTTCTTCCCTCAAACCGACCTTCCGGTCGAGCTTTTGGTGAATGTGTCTGAAGACAGTTTCAAAGTTTGTTCCAATTTTGTCTATTTCACGCTGAATCAGGTACATAGGTTTCTGCAGCAATTCCTTACTTGTGCACTCATTTTATTCCAGCAGTAATCTACTGGTTAAATTTTCTAATTGTTAAGGTGGTGGACTATTACACTCCACTACTGTCATGCTTTCAGTCTGGTGTTCATAGAATGTCCGTTGAAATAAGTTGGATGGTTAATGGAACTCCTATCAATGTGTCACTTTTTCCTTCCTAAGCCTCCTAGATCGATCACAACATGTCGGTCTTTGAGGCGGTAACAGATGAAAACAATCGTCAGATGCCTCTGCTTCAAAATCATAATCATGCTCAAAAACGAACAACTGAGCCAGTCGACCTAGTGGAAGAATGGAACCGCATTGATGAAGATTTATGGGGTACGTATGAGTTCAGCTATCGGAGCGGCAATAAAGCCATTCTTACTTGAGCGGATGAGCAGGTTTTATTGCGGTGATCTGCTTCGCGGCGGGCTTTTCTCCGTCCACCTTATATGCACCAATACGCATTTATTCAGAAATGTGTTCGTGGGGTTTGGCCGCATCTACATCTACGTCAACATTCTGAAGGCAATTTTCATTCACACTGAATTCCAAATGTGGCCAATTGAGATACCGCCAAGCTCGCGGTCAAGTCCCCGACGCGGGTGAGGGGACAGATCCTCAACTTCGGGTGTCCCAATTTTGGGGACACATACCCAACCTTGGAACATACGCCCAAGCTCGGGGACAGTTCACCACTTTCGTCCCAGGACCCATCATTTTTCTATGGTTCCTATGACGCGATCATGCGAAACGGTAACCGCCGTCGACCATTTCGGCATGTTCGCGAATGATAATAATGATCCGAAAGATGTTGGACAAATGTCCCTAGCCGAGGCTGAGGGTTGTCTCCGAGCCACGGGGAAAGATTCGCCATTGAATTTAGTCGCTGATTCGCTGGTGATCGTACTCCACTATTCGTTATCAAAGGGCCCATCCGCTAGCGAGTCACATATTTGCAAGGTATGACACCTTACTGAGGAGCCAATGAACTTTAAGTGGATTTCAAAAGCACGATACCTCCTCAGAAGTAGGGTGAGTTCTAAAATACTCATTAGTTTATTTCTTTATTGTGAAACATGGTAACAAGAAAGAAGTGACGGTTTCCACTGTAATTAGCCTGCTTTTGAACTGTCGTGCTTATTCTTTCTCTCAGTTCCTTTTCCTCCTGCAATTTTTGAGGTCGACGTTTTTGGACATCTCTCCAGCTAGCGCCGTAATAGTAACTCTCGAGATGCCTTTCGAAGCATTTCTTTCTTCTATACCTGCGGCTCTCAGAGGGTACAGTCGGATTTTGACCAAGGTTTGATCTAGCTTTGCATAAATTCTGTACTGCAAACTCCGCGTTGGAAATGTCTGTCGTCCCATTAGCAATTGATGAGCAGTGCGGTTTGCACTTCCCGTTCATTCCTTTGTTCTGCTGATTTTGCTGCGTTTTTCCTTTCATGTATGCATGCCTTGTACCCGCAGTGTCTTATCGATCCGTCTTTTTGCGTGGAAATGCTTTCATAACTCTGCAGATCCTACCTGCCTTTACCGAAATGCCCTGGTCCCTCCTGCTCAGGTAGAGATTTTGCAGTTGCTGAACGTGACGCAACCTTTTTTTTGGCCCCCAGACAATACCTAACCATTTGGGCGCGGCCGCGGTGATCGCGTTCGAGTTGGTAGTGCGAGCGGTATACGGTAGCGGTAGGCGCCGCAGCTGTATCGGGTCAGATTAATGCGCCCCATTTCGATTCGCGCGCCAAACGAACTCGGCCGCGATGGCCGCGGCCGCGCCCCAGTGGTTAGGTATTGTCTGGGGGCCCTTTTTTTGTTTTTTTTTTTCCAGTGTAGTTGTTTGCTAACAGGTGCGAAATAGGAATACTGAGATGAGTATCGATCGACTCACACTAGTCACTGCCAATTGTTGTTCATCAATGTGGTTCGAAACATTTTTACTTGCCATCCGTATGTGAAGGCTCGTGGGCAATTTTCATTTTCCTCCTAGGCCTTGTTTTATAGAATGCCCCGTATTCTGCGTGAGACTTCATTTGTTCATGAAGTGCTCAAATAAAAGAAATTGATTCACAACATTTCTTAGATTATGATTCCTTTCGTCGTTGATGATGACGGGCTATTTCATTCGTAGATTCAATTCACGTGCAGAATATTGAACAAGTTAAGAAGCCGAATTTATTGTGACGCTTCAGGTCATTCAGACTATTTATTGCATAATCTTTGTGCTCAAAGCCACTATGACAACTTACATATAATTGGTGGTTAGTTGCCTCGCACAACGTCAGCGAACGACGAGGTGACGTCTTCCAACAAAAACCGCCCTGATACTCCGTTCACAAAGGCAGTAAGCACAAATTGGATTGAAAAAACCCTCATTATATCGATTGTGACAGTTCAGCTGTTACCAACACAGCTGCATAGTTCGACGTGTGCAATTCGTCTGGGAAGCATGGGGCCTTGTTTAGGATGGGAGGGATTTTTCAAGTAGAAGAGCTCCCTGTTTTAGTTCTTTTTCGTTGTGGAAAAAATGCGTGAAGCATGAGTTGGTGCACCTCGCTAGCTGCTAGCTTTTAAACTGATTGAATGAGCTGGTTTTCATTCTCTATCTCCAGATTTCATAAATGTATAGCTGTTCACTCATTGAGAACCAATCAGTGGCTCTTAGCTATCCTTAACTTAGGCCAGCTGTCAAGGGAAACAGCCAAGTCTTTCGGTAGTGCCTCTGTGTTTTCCACAGCGTTTTTACGTTTTAATAGTTGTGCTGAAGGCTTCATTTAAAAGCCTTAATTTGGGTGTAAAGAGTAAATTCTTAAATACTTTTAGACACTATCCGTTCTTCATTTACTAATATTCTTTCGAGATATTGTTACGATTGACTTGTAAGCTGTGGCAGCGGTGGTTTGCCGTGCCCCATGTTCCTCTGGTAGATGCCGATAACAACGTCATCTCGAGAAGAGGAGGTTTTTCTCGTTTATTTATGTGAGAGTGACGCGTGTGCGTCTGACGGCAGCTGGCCAATACCAATTGAGGCTGTGCCGGCTCCAACGCTGTGTACGAGAGACGAAGAGACCGTGGGAGGCAGGAAAGGGGCGATTGAATTCCCAAGGCTGGGAGCGAGGACCCTCTCAGCTATTGATGAGCGGTGGTTCGGAGCCGTAGGGGGCGTACGGGACACATGAGCCGTAGGATCACTTGAGCCCATTTCCTTTGCATAAACAAGTGAACGCCGCAGCTTCACCGTTGGCGTTTCGAGTTTCTCTTTGCTAGAGTTAATTACTTTTCAAGAGTAATCGAGGTGAGCTTCTTCCTCTTGTAATTTGTTTAGGAAATGTGCCTATAAAAGTTGTGATGATTGGGAGAAGGGATAATAGTTCTATGCAAAATAGAGCCAATTAACAGTTTTTTCCTCTCACAGCGTGGTTCTTTTTTATGTCTTCTTTTCTCCTTAATTGGTGTGTTTTGGAGAAACAGAAAGTGCATAGCTTCTGAAGTCACAGTAATTTCATCTTTCTCAAATAAATGCGTAAGTTGCCTGTGAAGGCGACGGTGCTCGGTCACTCATTCCTAGTCACTTGAGATAATGACTAATCTTCGACTTATGGTAATTCAGGGTGTCTTTCCGGTGCGAGTTTCACAATTTAAGGGTCGGGTTTTTATGTGCATTTGTGGCGGATTCATTTGGGTATTTACTCATCTTATTGCATACGATATTCGTTTACGTATTTGGTTTCATCAAACTACTCCTTTCCGTAATGCGTAGGTGCTAGGTATGATTTCGGGCACTGCCCTGGAATCGACATACTTGCTTGTTGAAGGAGCCCAGGTTTCCTTTACATCTTATGTTTGTTTAAAAACACTGGTCATTATGAGACTTCTTTGTATTCTATCAGAATGAAGCTCCACACTTCATTTGACAACGTTTCGAGCCTTATTAGTCTCATGAAATCATGAAGCTCAGGAATTCTCTGATCTTATTTAACTAGTTCATTATGTTTTAATCGTGGTTTGCTTTTGGACCCATTTTCCTAAGTCTTTGAAGTCTCTGAAGTTGAAGGCACGCCATCCGTAGCATTCGCTGACGTCGAGTTTCGCTTAACATATTTCTTCCCATGACAGAGTTCCTTCAGCTATTGTTCGAACGATTGGATTGAATTGTTGTATATTGTTCTTTATCTCTTCATTTTATTTTAAAGTAAAAAGTCTTTATTCAGTCCTAGGGGAGATTCTAATTAAACTCTGTCAGGGAGAACAGCACGCTGTGCATGTTTCGAGGACGCCGCGTTTTTTCCAAATTCATTTACATCCAAGCCTGGGTGGAGCGAAGCAGTTTTTTTCAAACCCCTCATTTTCTTCTCAGCATTCCACCATTTCGGTAGAAGTGCTCCCAAATCACGCTATGGTTAAACATTCTGGAAGATTGCGTGATTCTCAATTTTTTTTAATCCAGGGGCGGAAGTGGCAAGTGGCGCGTTTAACACGCGCACCATCCGAGAACTGAATCCTGGATTGTGCTTCGCCCAGGCCAACCAAGCCCCTCATCTTCCCACTCTATCTTTCCCAAAAGACACTGATTCGTTCATCGGACAGACCTCTTCCCCTCCCCCTAAGTCATTGTATAGACCAATTTGCCGGGAGGTTAAATTGTGGACTTCACGCTAACACAGATATAGTTCAGATCAGGGTCAACTATGCTTTGGTAAAATTTTTCTGCTATGTACTCAGATGAGTTGGAAATCGTGCCCATTTTCAAAGGCCATAAGGCTGATGTCAGAGTCTGCGATCCGTCGCAGGTTTCGCTGGTTTTCGCCATTCTCGCGATTTGCGCGAAACCTGCGATGAATCGCAGGAGTTGGAAGCGCCCCGATGAATACTTCGAGGTGCTGTTAATCCTGCAGCGAATTCTGCTTGACATTGAAGATTGAAAGACGACTGTTCGTGATTCTACTTGCTTCATGTTCAATCTCCATTAGTCTATTTCAATTCATTCCTACTTTCATCATGGAATCACGAGCAATCGTCGTTCAGCCATCACTATCAAGCAGAAGTGGAGGCGGAATTGTAAAACACTATACACTATTTTTCTGGGAGAAGAGGAATTCGGTCGATTTCGTTGAGAAACTCACTCGACTTCCATTCTGAATTGTGGCTGCATTTTGGCGTTTAAGCAGTACCGTTTGGAACGCATTACCTTCACATGTGTGCCAATGCCCTTGGTCAACGGAGCTAACGCGCTCCTGGGCGAAACTCAAAAAGCAGCGGCAGCTTTTTTTTTGCAATCCTCCGCAATGGGGAACCTGGCTCTCCTGTCTCAGCGCTATTCGCCGCGCGAGGCGACGAGCTGACGATTCTCTTAACTGATCGGCTCTGGCTTTGCTCCCCTTCTCCGCCCCTCCTTGGAGGTCTAGACCCTAATACAATCGTTCAGTGGTGTCGTTTTGTACGTCGATGCAGTGGCTTCATTTTTCCTCCACTGGCGAACTGTTTTTGCCTCATCTTCTGAGCAGCAACTTCAGTAATTGGATGTTTCAAGGTCACCGCATTGCTACAACGTATGCTCAAGATACTGTCTCATGTTTCTTCTATCAAGCCCTGTGTCCTGCTGTTTTGCTTAGAACCGGTTGTTGTTCGGTCCTTCATTTTCCGGTATCTCATTTCAGAATCATGTGTTCTTCATTACTCTTCCGCGACTTCTTTGTGTTCAGTTGTCAGTTTTCATTCAATAATTCATTGTTTTTTAGGTCCTTCATGACGTGACAGCGAATTTTCACGCAAAATGACCGAAAAATTCGACGGTTTCGAGTACAGTACGAAAGATGTGATAGGTCATGGCGCGTTTGCAATCGTTTATAAGGGAAAGTATTCAGATGTGAGTTTCATTCTAATCTTGTGGTTGTTCTGATTTAAATGAATGACTTCACTTTTTATAGTTGCTCAGAATTAGTTGCATAGGTCAGCTGTTAACAAGCCATAGCTGTTTTTGTTGTGGGCAGCGCGGTTAGACATTACGGTGCTCTTTTACAGTCATTTAACAAAATATGTTTGCTGTGACGTTGTCACCGCTAAGCAACTGTTTTGGCAGGGGTGACACAACACATCACACTCTCTTCTTCTTAATGGTGTAGTAGAGTCTTTCTCGAAATGTAATCGTATCGGGTGCGCCCTGAGGCTCGGCGGCGGTGACAGGCGTGCGGCTGGCTGTCTCTCGTGGCATTGTAGGGGCGTCCGGATCGTTGTTTTCTTTGATGTCCTTTGTCCAAGAAAAAAAAGCGCTGCGATGGGGTCACTGAGTGGAACAAACTTTGAGGCAGCGTTCATTTTGCACGACTACGGAGATTAGGAAATAGCTAAAGGAGTTTAGTAATAGGTGAAAATGAGGTCTTTTGACGCTTTTCCCTGGACTTTTTTTTGAAAATTATTGTATAAAGGTTATTAGCATCGTAAGACACTCTCGCTGCTTCATTTATTGAGTAGACGAAAGCGCCACAATCAGCAGCTATCACAGAAAACTCGAAAGTACAGCCATTTGTCAAGCTCTTTGCCACTACTACGAACATTCCCTTGGGTATGACTTCACTTCTCCATCAAAGTCTGTGACGCGTTCGGTGAAAATTTTATTCCTCGTTCCGGCGTATTCCACGCCCATGCTTTCGATAAATTTTCTTCGGACGTCAACAGCTCCCTCAACGTTAACTTCTTATTACTTGAACGACTGCCAGGGAAGCTAATTCAGAAATTTCTCAGTGAATCACTCAATTTTTCCAACAGCATTTCACGGCATCATTGTGGATACATATCCACTCTGCAGAACTTCAAAACTGACCCGGCGCAGTTCGTCACAACTGCCCATAATTTTCGTCTCCTTTTCGATGCGCGTTCAATTGAGAAGTCCTGCTGCAGCCAGCGTGCTGTTCGTATCAAAGACCAAGTTAACATAACTTGAGTCTCAAATCATCGTTTTGTTCACAAAAAGTTTGACAATAGCTTCAGTGTTGCAGGACTTTTTCCAATGTAGTAGGTTAGGACACCGGAAAATCGTTCTGAAACGTGTTAAGCATCGCTAAGAGTGGGAGATCACGCGTCTTCAGTGAAATCTATTGAATGTGTCTGATCTTTCCAGCAAGGCTCCTGACCTAATATTCTCGTATTCTCCCACGCCATACATATTTTTTCATTGTCGCCTAATCTCCTAATCTATAAAACAGTGCACTACGGCCTAATAAACATTGCATCAGAATTAGGCACTTTTTAGTTCAAGTGGGCTCGGATATGGTTAATTAGGTTATAGGTCGTCCCTTCTTAATTTTCAGTTGATCTGGTAGCTAAAGATACTGAATGTAAACTGTGCCAAAGATGATGTTGTTGTTAGAGGACTGAGCATGTCTCCATTTTCTGTTGAAAAATGCGCTTTCTGCTAATACTGACTGATTGAAAATGGTTATTATATTATATTGTAATGAATGGCGGTAGAAGTTGATTGATGGAATTTTTGGGGATAATATTCCTGAAATGCCCCTTCGCACGCAGGTGCAAGCCCGTGCTCATTCCCCTCATGGTCTTCGCAATATGACGTCATTTGCATCGCCGTCGAGCTCAAGGGGGTCTTCACTATTTGCTCGTAGCCTGAAGCAGCTACACAATTTCTTCAATCGGTTACCCGATGGGTAGCTTCTTAGAGACAGTAGCTTCGACTTGCACAACCCTCTCCCGCCATAGTTCCAGATACTGCGTTGTTGGTCCACGATTCGTTGAGTACCACGTTGAGCTCGAACCGTACACAACGTTTCCATGGCACATTCTTCAGAGGTCGCCGATGTGGGAGGCGATTATGTAGTTCATTGATAGACTGGAGTGTGCTTTTGATTGTCCACTTATGAGTATCCGGTTTTAGTTCAGTGAAGTATGATTAATGCCGCTCTAAAGGGGGAGTGAGGTGTCTTTTTGGCCACCCTGCAAATGTATTCTTTTTTTAAAGTTTTATTTTAAGAGACCAGATGTTCCGGTAGCGATCAAAGCGATTGCAAAGAAGAATATCGCGAAATCGAAGAATCTACTCACCAAGGAGATAAAAATATTAAAGGTACGCTGAGGCACTCATTGACATCATCGAATAAATTCACGTAGCTCTGGTTCAGAGTAAAATCTTCACATGCTTTTGGTTTTCATGAAAGGCTTGTTGAGTGTGTATTCAGTAGAAGCAACGATGTTCTTATTGGAGATTTCTTTTAGACTTTGAGCGGTCTGCAGCATACAAATCTCGTAGCTTTGCTGAAATGTACAGAAACAGCGACACATGTCTACCTAGTTATGGAATTTTGCAATGGTGGCGACTTAGCTGATTACCTCAGTCAGAAAACCACCTTACAAGAGGATACCATCCATCACTTTGTCGTTCAGATAGGTAAGTGGTCCACTTTGTGATAAGCAGGATGTGTTGCGCTGTGCAGACCCATGGGTATGATATTGAGCGCATGTAGCAATATGAATTTGAGTGTAACGAAATTTCCCATAGGTCATGGTGAAATAGTCATAATTTCAATTCTGAGATGGTTTCTGGTCAGCGATCCTTTCTGCTGCTTCAATGTTGCTTGAATTAAATACATTGAATGGATGTAATTTTCCAAATAGTTTAGGCTATCTGTGTTGATGGCAAGCACTAACAATAAAACCTCTTTTAGCTCGAGCACTGGAAGCGATCAATAAGGAAGGCATTGTTCATCGTGATCTCAAACCACAAAATATCTTACTATGCAATCCTACACGCCAATCAAATCCACCAGCTAGCGAATTGATCATCAAATTAGCTGATTTTGGATTCGCCCGGTTTCTTTCTGAAGGAGTCATGGCGGCGACATTATGTGGATCTCCCATGTACATGGCTCCTGAGGTTAGTGACTTCCACTCATTCACTAGTTTTTTTTCTTGTGCTTAAATAATTTTTAGTTCCGTTTCTGTTTTCTTTTTTTTTCGCAGCTTTACTGAAAGTCATTTTGCCGGTGTATTGTGCTTATTATTGAATTCAATTTCAGGTTATCATGTCGTTGCAATACGACGCCAAAGCTGACCTTTGGTCCATTGGTACGATACTTTTCCAATGTTTGACGGGAAAAGCACCGTTTCAGGTTGGTTTTGTTTTTGTCCATGAATATTTTTCACGTGCTGGTCAAGACTTATTGGCGTGAGATTTATTTCTTTTTTGTTTCAAGGCTCAGAATCCTCCGCAGCTGAAAGCATATTATGAAAAGAATCGAGAGCTGAAGCCTAATATTCCCGACTACTGTTCACCTGCATTGAGAGATCTCCTTCTTCGGCTATTGAAAAGGAACGCTAAGGATCGCATAACTTTTGGTGAGACGACCGACCAATTCACTTATCACTTCCCCATAGTGTTTTTTCTTCTAGTAATTGATTATTTCGCGTGACCATGTGTTTCAGAGGATTTTTTCAATCATCCATTCCTCCATCAACCGCCAGTCACGAGTCCTTCCAAACGGATTCTTGACGCTGCTTCGCCGATGGTTGTTCGCCGTATGATCCAATCGCCATCCTCATCTGCATCACCGTTACCGGCTCGTGGTTCAGCGTCACGCCTAGAAAGCCCGCAACCAACACGACGAACTGTCAAGGTGGTTCTTTTTTTCCATTGTTGAAGTCTTTTCCTCAAGGGAAAGCTTATATGCAAATCAAGACTTGGTTTTCCTGTTTCACTCAAACTGAAGCCGTGTTTGCTTCTATCGAAATGGGCTATCGTTTATTTATGATTTCGAAATGTATTTTGGAGGATAAGATTAGCTGCCATTTCGGCATAGAAAGTGCAATTGCTGTCACATTTGTCACAGTGTGATTTCACCTAACACATCAGTTTCGACAGTGGTGTGGTTTTACTTTGTGTCAACATTGACAATGATTACAGTTATAATATTCAGGTGCCTGAATCACCAGCGGTGCGCCGCATAACTCAGACCATGAACGACAGTAACGATTTCACTTTTCTACCGCCTCTTCCTGGTCATCAGCAACCGTCATCAGTGACTCGGCATGATCACAGTCCAGTGAAACAGGTGTGTTTGTGTTTTCTTTTGATTGAGGTTACACGTGCACTTTGTGAAAGTATTTTTGTTTCGCTGTTTGTTTTTGTTAATGTTTGTTATTTTTGTTGGTTCCTTACATCTACCACAATTTACCATGAATGTGACCACCTTTCTAAATCTATGCAGAGCTCACCATACCATTGAAGATGTGGTATGTTCGAGTGAAAAATCTTAAAATAACGCTAAAAGAAGTTATCGGGTGCTTCATCTCCATTCCTGAAAACTGATTTGCGAAAAGCTCCACCAACACATTTTGAGAGCTGGAAAGCTAGGGAAAAGGAAGCGCTCTAAAAAAGTTCTATCTTGACTTGTGTCTTCGTAATTTGCCAACATTTTTATCAAAGTATTTCACTTCTCTAGGAAGACTGTGTCACACGCCAATCATTTACAATGACTTTTCGAACCACAAATGACAAAACTATCAGTTACTACTTTTCATAGATTTTCTCCCGAATTGATTGTGTTGGTCTCACAATCACGTGCTATTGTTTACTTTTTGTTATCTGGTACCGTTTGGTAGCACACTTTGGGTCTATTATGTTTTACTAGAGTAGTTTGAATGTAGAGAAGTTTATGTTTAGCGTCAATGTCCCTGAGTTTTTTTTTCATCAAATATATTTCCTTCATGCAGGTATTTTGAGTTTTTCGAATGTTATATTTTCCCCTTTGGCAATTATACCAGTATTTGAAGATGACATTGTTATGATCTTTGTGTGAAAACCCTTTAATTTTACTTTACAACTTCTAGTTTGAGCTTAGTTTTCTGTAAGGTGTGGTTTAAGAAACGATAGATGCTACAGGTAAAAAGTTGGAAGGCATCTGAGTACCAGCTATTGCTTCCTTGATCGTAGTCCTTTTATGGGAAGCATTTCTTTCGCTCGGCTGTGTTTTGTTCTTTTCAATGCCACATCATTCATAAGTCATCGCTGCAATACAGCAACGTATGCAAAAAAACCTTCAAATTTGTTCTTTTTAACCTTCAGAGTGTTCTTTTTTGTGGAATGTCTTGTCAATTAGTTTTCAAATAGGTGCAAGTGCATACGTCCTCGTCGCAAATGCCGACGGCTCCAGTGAAAGCTGTCCCGGTTCCAAGTCAGCGAAATGCTTTCACAAAGATCGAGGTTTTGCTTTGTTTCATTTTATCCGATGCAGACGTGTTCATAGAAAGCACTGTTTTCACGCTTCTTCTGTTAAGGAACGGCGACTAGGAATAAAAGATGGTGACAATGAGTCTTGCTCAGCGATTCCTTCTCCGTCTGTGCGGGGAGTGTCTTCGCTCAAGCGAACGACATCAGGTCAAACTAGCGAATCGCCGCCATCGATTCCTACTGTAGAAAGTATGACGTTACCTTCAAGTAAGTGCTTGTTTGTTGTTTCCACCTCTATATTCCAGATTGCAACACCACTAATTTGTTAACGTTACCCTCAGCAAAATTGAAAGCTTCACAATTCTGGTGATGTGTGCGGGCGGCTTTATAAAAGGGTAATCAGTCATGAATAAATGAGAGCAAAGTAAGTAAAGCAAATCAAATCTCTGAGTGCGACTACATGGAGGAGCTCGCTGTGCGCAAAGAGTTAATCAATGCATTCATCATTTTCATTTATTTGTTTTTATTGCGCTAATACTCTCGAAATTGATTGGTGTGCAATGCTCTTTACTGCTGCACCTCATAACTGCCCTCCATTTCTCTTCAATTTCAGCTCAATTTATCGTACGAGGAGCGGCAGCACGCAGGTCGATGGCTGAACGTAACCGTCAACGGAAACTCACTGAGGAATCATCTCCTGCTCCTGCGCCAGAGAAAGTTCCCGAAAGTGGTCAGTTTCTGTAATATACGTATTTGTTTTGCATTGTTTCGAACAGTTGCTGAGTGTAAAAAATTGTAGCTCAACCAGAAGCCAAAGCACCGTCGGAAGTGGTAGAGTTGAGTCGACCGGATGCGTTGGAGACGAACAGCGCCCAGCTCGACAACGCCAAGTTTTTGTCTGCTTCACCTCCTGAAACTCGTGCCGATCAAGCTGTGCCGTCTCAGTTGTAAGTGGAGTTCATGCATTATAGATCACAATTACGCCTCTTCGCTGCTTTTATCTCAGAAAACAACAAAATATTCCAATTTGTCTCGTTGTTGCAGGGATATAAGTGATGATGAAGACGACACAATGCATCACTCCCTCAAATTGCCATTCGGTGGAACAGATCATGGAGGTTCGCTATAAATTCCTCTTTTTTATGCTTTTTAAAACAGTAAGTTAGATCCCGCTAGATATTCATCACTAGCCATAGGGAAAAGTTTCCCTAAACTTTGGTCAAGCACTCTTTTATTTCCCAACATATTCTTTTATTTATTACGGTTTGCTAGTCGTCCATATCAGTGTGATGCTTCAGAATCTCTCAAATCGGAGGCGATGGAAAGTTGTCTTTCTGGTGAAGAGGGAAGTGAGCTATCAATGGATGTAGCAGATCCGTCCGATTCATTGTCAGCGCCACATCATCCATCCGGTTCCAATGCTCCACCGGCACTCGGTGTAAGCAGAATTAAATGTTGTTGATTATAAGTATAGCTCTGGTCGCTTACCCTGTATCCAAACAAAATTTCAGAGTCTACCGCGTGCCCCCTCATTATTTGAGCATCGCGCAGAAGAAGATGACGGTGATGACCCTTCACCAGGAAATCTTGAGCAGGAAACCGTTATGGAAGAAGAGCATAAACAGGTACAGATTTTTGAAGGTGCTTCATTCTTTTATATTTATTTTCTTATGTTGTCGCTCGAGATTTTGCGTCCTTCATTTTTGATGAAACCTTTTTTTTGTTTTTTGATAGAAAATAAGGCAAGCAGAACGGTCACATATATTTTTCATATGCTTCCTCTCGGAAACAGTTCAGGTTGCATGTTTCTCATTTGTTGACTCGGCCTACAGTCGGCCTTGTACTGGCGTCGAATTAGGCAACCCGCTCTTATCGCTTCCAATAGGGTTGATTTAAGGTCACCATTCCAACAGGTTTCATAGTTGGTCGAATGATGGATTGAACTTTGATTCTGGACTGAAGAGGTGTGGGGGAACGTATCTTTGAAAAAAAATAGAGGACAAGGAAGGGAGAGTGGAGATCCCTCATCGTGTGACTTTCTTTACCATTCGATTCCAATGTCAATATATAAGAGTTCGGTATAAATGTCCCTCCCATTAGATATCCGCGCGCAACACCTCGTCCGCCATTAAGCAGTAATGCACCTCTCTGGGTATGGCTTCGCTAGTTGTGGGGTGGCTGTTGTAACAGGCTAAATCTACATTTTGGTGATATTTCAATGGTGTTGAGTTTGGTTAAAAGTAAAGTAGTCAAACCATGAGTTGCGATGATCTTATGATCACTTAATTTGCTTCGTTTCTGTTTTACCACGCTTAACTTTTTTGAGCTGGTAGTAAAAACTCAAATTTGAATATGTCTTTTTAAGATCTTGGCAAAGCTACGATTCGTTGTGGAGTTGGTGGACACGTTAGTGCAAGTTGCGGAGCAGAAGGAAAATCCATTAGTTGCAGCGATGACCAACAGAAAGGTGAGCGTTCTTATTGCATTTTGCTCGAGCGTATATCTATTTATTTGTTTATTTGAACGTCTGGTGTCCACTTATATATCTTAGTGAAAACAAATGATAATTCGACTCATTCAACTCATCAGCATTAAGAAACGGTTCTAAAGAGGTCTCTCTTAATTAAAATGAAGTTAGAAAACAAAAAGTGCGCTTCCACAAACAAGCATGCTGTAAAGTAGAAAGAAGACAAACTAAGGGTAGCGGGACTGAGAAGAAGAAAAAAATTGCTTTGCGAGTTCAATGCAGTGCGGTCCTGCTTTGATGCATTTTTTCAGTTGGCTTATCCGAACATGCGCAGTGACGTTTACATTTTCGTGTCTTCACACCTACAACTCATTTTCAGGCCGAGCCGTCGTCAGCGTTCAGACGTGCAGAGCAGCTGGTCGTTTATGTGCGAGCATTGCACATGTTATCGTCTGCGTTGTTGCTTGCTCAACGCAATGTTGCCAGTCGAGTGCTGCATCCCTCGCCAGCAGTTCAGAATGTTCTGAACGTACTCAATGACAAGTATCACCAGTGCTTGGTGAGATGGAAGAGCTTTACTTGTGTTTCGAAAAGTTATACTTTTTTGAGCCTTATTTTAGCCATATGTGAATGCCTAGTAAAAAGTGATGTTCAGGTGAGGTCCCAGGAGTTGGCGTCACTTGGTTTGCCTGGCCAAGATCCGGCGATGGCCGTTATTTCCGCTGAACGAATCATGTACAAGCACGCTATTGAGCTGTGCCAGACGGCAGCTTTGGATGAATTATTTGGAAATCCACAATTGTGTAGTCAAAGGTTGGTTATATAGTTCCTAAGCATAACTAGGTATCTCGGAAGGGCCGCATCTATAAAGCTAGAAGGACATGCAACGCGTGTTGCGCGCGCATCCTATATTGGAGCGCGACTCTTGAATTGCAAAGCAACCGGCTGCTTTCTCAATAAGTCCGTTCTCAC
>KZ347762.1:10674-23798 GCA_002352805.1 Teladorsagia circumcincta | reverse complement strand
TGTGTTCAAGTGGGGACTGTTACCCGCTACCAAAGTGTCACGAGAATCGGGGAATTAGTGTGCCAGGGGGAATGTAGCCAATCTAGGGGGTGGGGTGTGAGGGCAGTCATATGACATGCGTGAAAAGCTAAGCGTACCCGCCCCACTTGTGTAGCGCCGCCGACTTCTTTCGCCAAACCCAATGTCATCACGATAGCTCCATGGTCTCAAGGCTATTATAAAGGGAGACGAGTTTTCGGCAGCGCACAACAAATTTTGTAGATTGGGCAAGGCTTGAACAGCTTCGGCTAGATTAATCATTGATCTGGGTCAGCAGCGGGTGGTCTTCGGGCCTACTTTTCCCAATCAGTATGCTCGCCTCCCCGGAGTTGTCCCTTCTAACAGGACTGTCTTAGAAGAAGGTGGAACTTCGGGATGAGTTTCCCATACTTCTACTCCTCCCCAAAAATCAGCGTGCCTGAACGACTCACAATCCCTAAGGTTCATAATGTACATGGACATAATACGTACGCATGTAGTTTTACACCAGAAATACTCTTGCATGTGCCCATTCATGCTTGATACTGTGCTCCGGAAAGAATTCCTGAGCAACACAGTCTAGGTTGGTACCAATGTTGTACGTGTTGTACGGGGAACCAGTGAGGAGTTTTGTTAATGGTCGGAGACATATAACGTAGCCACGGCTGAAAAAATTACGCGGTAAGGCTTCATTAGCAACCTTACGCACAGAACTCGCCGCATTGTGGCCGGTTGGCAACCGGCCAGGGGCGCCGCACGCGACCGGCGTTGCATGACTATCTAGGAATATAGTTAACACCTCTCGGAAGTTATCCCAAACCTCACCTACATATGAAGCAGGTTGGGAGAGAAGTCGGAATGGTCGCAATGTTGCTCATAATTCTTTGTTTAAGGGGGTGTTGTGCTCCCAACTGAGTAGGAGTGAGAATTCCAAAATTTTTTCAAGATTTTCGCGGAAAATCGGTAATGATGAAATCATTGAACCTAGCGCAATTTCTTCTCTTTGAATTCTTTTCATGCTCTTGCTTGCTCATGCGCGCAGCATCTCAATATATCTGTTAGGTTTCATAGTTGGCGGTCCGTGCGGTTCGCGCGTGTAGGGCGAAAAGCGTCAACACGCGCTCGGACGCTCAATGCGTACTTGGCGCGCAGTCGGCCCCCTCCGATCGATAACCTCAATTTCGGTGCATTTCGGGCCGACTGCGCGCCAAATACGCATTGTGCGCCTGAGCGCGCATCGACGCTTGTCGCCCGCTGCGCGCGGTCCGTTCGGTCGCGCGCGGAACGCACGGACCGTACGGACCGTTTGGAACACCAACTTTCAAAGCAGTCTTACTGTTCTTCAGGGCGCTTTCATAGCCGGTAGTCCGACCCATTATGAGGGCGCCCTTACTGAGTTTGATCACTTGTTTTCGCTGTTCGTGTTCCGCTAAACCATCATTCGTGGTCACACTAAAAGGGCCGCGATTAAATCCTCAAGCAATTATGTACTGAGTGAGGTGACAGGACCCGTGAGTACGGAAGTAGGCACTGTCGCGACTCGAAAGTGTTCGACAGGAGCGCTAAGGCCTTAGCTGCGATCGTTGTCATTTTAGCGTTGCAGTGCGGTGTCAGCGCCTCCTCGGACGGATTGCTGTTTCGCGTAATGCCCCTTCCCATCGCGCTGTTTCTTTCCATCCTCTGGTCATTCCAAGAAAAGTAGGTCCTCAACACCTTGGAGCCCTACAGTCCATATATGTGGTGTAGTCCGAGACATGTCCCATATTTGGGAACAAATTTCATGTTTTCTTCTGTTTTTTCCCTCCATTTCACTCTGTAAGGTCTTTTCCAAATCGCATAATAGGGTTTTCTTCCCATTTTATTCGATATGATTCTCAAAGATTCCATTGAAGTCCTACGCGGCTGCAAATTGTAAAATATGCTCGTTCTTCAACTTGTTAATTACAATCAGCAGTTTCACAAGAATGCTGGGTTGTGAACAACACTTTCGCCCCAGACGGACAGCAACAGGAACAGCAACGCTGAACAGCGAAAGGTGCGGGTTCGAGTCCCGTCTGGGGCGAAAGTTTTGTTCACAACACAACATTCTTGTGAAACATTCGCAAGGCGAACTGTGGCCAAAAACAATAGTAAATAATCAAAAACAAGTAAAAACAATTACCAGTTTTTTCTCTTCTATTCTTCCCTTCTGCTTGTGTGAGAGTCAATGTGGAATTGGTGTCACTCACTTTTTATGGCTCTTCATGTTATCTTCCGAGTTAGCTATGTGACATCCACCAACTATATTCCTACCATAGGGAATTATATCCAGGCGATGCGGACTGCAATGGCGCCACTTCCGAAGGGGTTGCGCGGCTTATGCGCTGTAGAGCCGTAGTAGGATGAGTGTTCCGCTGCCACCCACACGATGATCTAGCTTCGGCGTGGTGCCTCGCCTCACCCTTCATATTCTGGTAATCTTACTTCATGTTTCAAGCGTCCCTATCTAACGTGAAACAAATAGATTTGGTTCGCGATGTGGCCTTTGCTTGGAACCTCGCAAAACATACGGAGGAAGGGCTCACTGAAGTCTTGCTTCTTAGCTTTTTGACGAAAACGGCCGTCTTTCTCTCCTCCTCCTCCCTCCCCCGTTTCCTTGGCGAAAACGGCCGTCTTCCTCAGCTCCTCCATGTTCCCCCTTATCGTATACTAAAACGACCACTCTATTCTCTTGTATTATTTACAGGTATCAAACGGCTTATATGATGTTGCATACATTGTCGGAGCAAGTCCATAGCGATCAGGATCGTAATGTGTTGTCTCGCTACAAAAATGCTGTCGAGAAAAGACTCCGCATTCTTGAACGGCAAGGTTTTGTGACCGCTGTCAATACTTGCTAAATATTGTAATGTACTTAAAAAAGACCATTCATTCATTCACTCATGCATTATTCATTGATGTACTGTCATTAAAAAATCATGATTTCAATGATTCCATTCAAATGATAGTTTTTCACGCATTCAGTTTTTGTAAGGTTCATCGGGAAGTAGACGTTCCGCGTGTCGTTCTGAGGTGAGATTTCTTGAAAAACTTCGATATAGACGCAGAAGCCTATGGCTGGCGAATATTGGCTGGTGGTTATTTTCGAAATACTCGGCTTCATCGCCTATATCTTAGTAGACATAGTTTGAGTCATTGTGTAATTTTTTTATAAACACCTTATTCACTCGTCTCGTTGAAACTTGAGTAGATGGCATTCAACTAGTACGATTTGTTTTATTTTCATTTTCGTTGAGTGGAGACGCATAATGCAGTGCACACACTAAGAATTTATTGATTAACATCACTTGTCCAATCAATTTCTATTCTTTAGCGTGCACATTGACGAGTGTGACTTTGCTCATCAAAATGAAAACAGTTTTCGAGTTTTCATTTCCTTTTTTTTCTGTAGTCTTTTAAATGACCTTTAAGCTCACTATTGCTTTCCTGTGTTGCTCTCGTCTCGAGATCTGCAGCTTCTGTTTGGTGTTGCGTTCTGTTCTCTCCACAGACTCCTCCCACCTCTATTCTCCAAGCTTGCCGTATTAATATTGTGCATAGGTTGACATCATTTTGACTGTTTTCCATGGTTAGACCAAAAAAAAATAACGTGAGAAAAGAAACCATAGTAATAATGATTTAATCCTGGTTTTGTCTAGTCACTCAAGTTCAGATGTGGAAGAGTCTTGTATAAAAAAATTGGAATAAAATCATTGGGATGCTGTGTGTTTCCTTTATTCATCAGAGTTTTACTGGACAGCCTTCGAATTCTCTTCTCTTTGCGCTTGCGAACGCGTACTCCATTGGTCTTGAAGTCCAACCTACTACCTGGATCAACTGCCAACGTGTCAGAAGAAGCGGCTTAGGTCTCCTTCACCTTCTGAATAAGATGTATTAGGTGTTGTAAAGTCTGGCTATTTCAAGTCTGGCTATTTCCTTTTGAAACGCTTGTTGTGAAATAGGTAGGTCAAAGTAGGTGGTGAAACATGGTCCGAAGTTCGATCCACGTGACGGCTAATTTTTGCAATTTAGCTTAGCTCCTCTAGATACCCTCTGGAGGTGGGAACATAAATTGCAAAAATTAGTCAGCACGGAGGATCGAACTGCGGACCATTTCTTCACCATTGTTTCGAAGTTCTTAGGAGCGTTCAGGAAAAACGGTCCGTGGTTTTGTTTTCTTCGCGTGAGCCTCTACAACATACAAGAAACCATTTCGAAAAAGCACTTCATGACCCGAAAGACCTCCCTGTAGGACATGACATAGTGGGTGGATGGGAACATTTTAGGTGGAGACAAGGTGTGAAAACAGCGGATAACTGCTAGTGTATAAGAGCCGATCAGGGCGCTGAAACGCGAGCGTCGCGAAATTCATAACACCTGGTAAGAGCTGACAAGGGCCTTACTGTTAGAACGCAAATGTCACGAAATGCCCAGCGTACGGCCTATTGACAGTGAGGCGCTGTCTTTCGTATAATGCCGAGGGTGGAAACAATGTTGGTGGGTGGAAAGACAACACTGATAAGGACTGATGAGATTGACTCGAAAACCGGAGTCAATGAAGGTGTTATCTATAATAGATGCGCAATAAGGAAAACATTTCATTCCGTTTGCGATGCGTTGTTAGCATCAATATCCATTTATTCGCTAATAGGTATACTCGGGCTCCTCAAATGGTTTGGCGGAAATGTATATGAAAGAGTTGATATTTCTATGTCACCGGCATAAAATAGTTATTCAACCGCTGAACCATCACTAACCAACAAGAATTTTTCGACACAGACTACCTCGAAACTACGCACTTGATTATACCAAATAAGCGCCGCTCCACCGTGCTCATGTCAGAAGGGGGCCAACCGTCGCATTTCTCCAGAAGTTTTGCGACCCCTCCTTTAACACGTTGCGGACCGGCGCTGTTTGCGGTTTTCCCGCTCGCGTGGCCAAGCGATTTTTGTTTCGGCCTGTGGCATGCATCATCATGTGATGCACTCGGCCATAGAGAGCAGTTTTTCTTCTAGATAATCTGAAATCTTCTCTCATAGGTCAAAATCTGTTAGCATGTGTTCTCTTGTATGTGGAAGAACACAGATTGAAGCGTCGCCAAAATGCCCAATCTCATTAATATTGCAATTACTTTTTATAATTATGAATACGAAACTGAAAATAAACCTACGACATACGAAAATATGGGAATTCATGAAGTTATATGAAATTAAGTTGTATGATATCGGAATCTATTCTTTGAAGTTATATGAAATTAAGTTGTATAATATCGGAATCTATTCTTTGACCTTCCAAATTCCTTCATGAAAACTTTGCATCTCTAACATACATCAGTAGTTTTATATTAGAGCAGTAGTTAATTTTCTAGATCGTAAGGTCCCAAGCAGATATGTTTTTCGCCATAGTCGAAAGCATATGTGTATGGTTCTTGACTAGTGTTGGCCCATAGAATAAAGAGAAATTTGAGTTTGAATCTGATTCATCACCATGTGATGCACTCGGTACGCAATGTGTTAAGAGGGTCTTGATGCGACCACACATCTCACCATCACCATCACGCAAAGGACTGATAATAAGCAGCCCAGTTCATAGTAGTAGTTACCTAAATGATTCGGCCTAGGCCATGTTAGTCTTCGAAAAGTGATGGAGGTTTATGGGGCTGACGAACTACGGGAGTTGACTGCTTTATTACCAGCATGATCGTAGTCATTCGATGATAACAATATTCAGATCTATTGAAAGCATGCATGCTGTGATTACAAGAGCCCGACTTTGCTCAGCTCTACTGGAGCCTGCTGTGACATAGTATTAACCGTCGGTCCGCACCATTCGAACAAGGGGTCGTATTTGTGATTTTGGAAAGGAGTGGGTCCATTCTGGGGCTGGAGGGTTAACGCTTCTAGGAAGAAGTGCGAAGGGGTCGTCTTTGACAGGTTTTTCGACGTTTTGGCGAAAATGCAACGAAATAGGGTAAACTAGGCTAAATTGGTGGATTAGCCGTTTCATCACACCAATCTGCCCCCCCCCCCCCTCCCCCGCTCTACTGCTGTTTTGGAAGTTTGGAGGAAAAAGGGCGGGGTTTTGCTGTATTTCGACTGGTTTCAGAATCTCAAAATCAATTACCACGGAAACAGCTATGACGGTGAGGGTGGTGCTGGGGTAGGGAGGAGGGTTGTCGTATTGTAAGAGCCTCCTAAGACTGATGGCGATGGTGAGGGAAGGGTCACATCGAGACCTCCCTAAAGGAAGGGTCGCGAAATTTCTGGAGAAGTGCGACGGTTGACCTTGCTTTGACATGCGCAGTGTAGCGAGCGGGGCTTAACTGGTATAATTATAAGTGCATAAAAAGTATTGAAGTAGTCTTGTGTCGATTTCCTTGTTGATGATGTGGTGCAAAAACTAAGTTCAAATTTTTACTATTATTAACACGAACATTACTGATCGCATTAAATGTTTGATTCTTAATTTGGTTTTTTTTCAGTTCCTTGCTTGAGCCGGTTGTTATTCGCGTTCCTGTAAAAAACAATCATAGGAATGATCAGGAATCATTAAAAGGAAACGATTATTGGCAGAATGACGTTACGTACCGTAGCATCTCGGTCGATGTTAAAGTTCTTTAGGTCTTCTATAAGACTATAGTCGCTCAAATCGTAGTCATATCTGAACCAGAATCAATATGTACACTCCGCGAAACATTTATCGTGATGTGCGCGATATTTCGAGATCGCGTTTATAGTCTGCGATTTGCTGCCTACCGCCTGCCCGTTAAAAGCATGGACAGTAAAGAAGTCAGCACCCATGTAAACACGCCTAGGTCTCCTCGTCGTTCCTCTACATATCCATTACTTTTCAAGGTCTCGATGGATAGGCAACATTTCGTCAAGTATAAACACCGCCTTACTCGAAACTTCTGAAGACTAACCTTTCTTCTCTATCCAGTTTTATGAATGCCCAAACCATTGGATTACAGTGAGGTGATCGCACCTGAAACACTTCAGCTGGTTTGAAAAGTAGCTGGTAGTGTCTGTGGATGTATACTCTATTTCATCAAAGCAGATGCTCGCCGGGTGCGGACCACACACCACAAGTGACGACGGTCTCCAAGAAAATCTGTTAACTAGTGATTCATAGTGGTAGCGGCTAGTTGGTAAATGAGAGTTCGAATTAGTGACAACTGAGAGAATGCAGCTGCAACAGGCCAATCATTTCTTTGGCAGAAAACTCAAATTTCGTGAAGATCGTCTTCACTTGTGGTGTGTGGTCTGCACTCGACGCGCTTCTGATTTTCTGAAACAGAGAATACGTGGGTGTGTGCAAACGCTCACGAGAAGGAACATCCGGCGCTAGTTGCTAGGCGCCTATAGCAGATGGAAAATAGTAATAATTGCATCAGCGGCTTCATCCTTTTACAAACATTGGTAAATATGTAGTTACGATTGTTCATAGTAGGTGAGCGACATTAGTAACATAACCAGGGAGGGGGGGGGTGTATAACGGAAGGTCACGCGTCAACACGTAGCCCAAATGCGTGTAGCCTCACACCATCTCCCCAGGTAAAAATGCTGTTATTAATGCGTAAATATAAGCTATTCCACAGGGGGTGTGGGTACTTAGGACAGAAAGCGACTTTCGCGCTCGTCGCAACGCGACATCGCGCGACCGGCTGGCGCTCGCGCAGCGAAACAGCTACTGTATGGGCGCGTGATTTGCGCTGGTTCTAAGTTGCGACAAGGAATTTGGAGCTTTCTAACCATGGACTTGATAGTGAACGAGGAAATGGCCACCAGAAGTGGACCACTAACTAGCTCTGAAGAAAGAGGTAGGTTAATTTTGCAGAGGATGGATGGTAGAGCAATGGACGAACAATTGCACTAAGTAAAGCACTCTGTAAAATATGTTATAACCTTACATAAATATCATGCAGAAGTCTATACAACAATATGAATGCACAAAATACAAACATACCACTTCAACGGTATCGCTCGCAATCGTGTAATTCACAGAACGTTTCCATTAATGGAAAAGAATAGGTGATACATGTGTACAATGAATGTGAGCGTGGACAAGCAATGAATCAGAAACTCAGAAACTGTGGCACGAAAGAAAAGCTGCTCTAGTCACGAGCCCCCCCCCCATACAGTAGCTGTTTCGCTGCGGGAGCGCCAGCCAGTCGCGGGTGCCGCGTTGCGACGAGCGGGAAAGTCGCTTTCTGTCCTATGTACCCACACCCTTTCACAGGTTCGTGGGGAGGAGGAGTAAACAGTGACTATAATAGTTTCGCATCCGGTGAGTGGAATCTCACTGCATTCGCTCAAATCAACCCTTTTGGGAGGCGCCTCGCTTCTACTCTAACTCCGAAGTGACCTCTGATTGTGGCTTGGCCTACACAACGGCAGAGTCAGCTTGAGAAAGTCAGCGTTCTATCTTTTCAGGCCGGTATGGTACCAATCAAACAAAACCGGAGTGATGCACGGCTCAGTTGATCTGAATTTCCAATTATCCATGATTCTACTCTCTATTTCGGAGAACGAGAACAGCTTCGGCAGACTACGCACCACACGTGACGACGGCAAGAAGAAAAGCCACGTTTTTCTTGGTCATCTTCACTTGCGGGGTGTGATCTGCAGTCGACGCTCTTCTCGTTTCTCGAAATGTAGTATATATCAAAAGCATGTGCGTGGAAAACGGCGCCGCTTGCCAAACGGGCGCCACACCAGTTTTGGCTCAGGTGATAGCCAGGAAAATGAACAGAAGTGTCTTCAATTTGTGTTCAGGGACAGCAGTGGTACGAGGGTGTGAAAAGAAAACAGAAAGTTTTGAATAATACGCGAATGACGCCTCTTACTCGATTAAGGTGCGGTTGTAGTTGTCCTTGTCCAGAGTTGTAGAGGAGAATGACTATCACGAGTAACGTCATGATCACTGTCAAGATCGCCAATGCAAGCAGCCAGAGGCAAATGGTGATGGCCAAACCGCCCAGCCTCTCTCCTGCAGCCACAAAACACGTCTTCTCGTACGCACCATCAGGTCTAAAAATCTCTCAGCTGTTGACTGATAAAAAATGATAAAAGAAAAATATCACAATGATAAATTGGCAGAGCTCACAGTGTTCAAAATATGTTCCAAGCTATACAGGATGAGACCACAGGGTTCCGCCTTGGTGACAAAGTAAGTTCGTTTTGTAAGTCTGTGCCGTTTTTCCAATGTGTTGCCACAAAATACCACACCTCTTAAGGCAACAGTCTCAGCAGGATCCCAAAATTTCCATGCTATGGGTTCGAATCGATGCGCTATCCCTAATAGAGACTCTAGGAACTGTTACAAACCAAAAAACTAACCTTACAGATCCGCAAAATAGCCAGGAAAGTGCCGTTTGTAGGGGCGTTCGCTAAGATTTTAGGGAACGCCCATTTGCCAATCATTGCCGAGTCTTTTTCATGGGTTTTACTTGCTCATTTCATTTGATTGTTGTATTTCTATTTTTATATGATGCATATGTCTCCAATAGTATTAGGGCAAATGCGGTTGGAATCCTGCGAAGCAAGTAGTTCGGACAACTCGTCCACCAGGTGAAACCTGTTTAAAAGCTTCGCCGGCGGATTTCTCTGTTTTCCCCTTTATTACCAGTCAACTCTTTACCTACAACTTCGTTACCGACTGCTTAACGCCTCGAATTCGTTCTGAGACTGTTGCTTTAATTGAAGGAGGTGGGGGGGGGGGACAATCGAAGTCGAGTCAAAAGACAAGTCGAAAGTACTTGGTTGTGTCAGAGGGAGCACGTCGCACTTAAAGGAGAAATACATGGATAATTTTGAATGAAATAATAATCTGGTGTTTCTTAACAAACAGAAGCAAGAGCTTGTCGAGTCTCGTCATTGTCTTCGGAATGTTAAACTGTGCGCTATTGGCGAGAAGGCAGCAGAGGCCCAGACGGGTCAGCGGACGAGTCGCAGCATTTACTGTAGCGATTTGATAAATAAGCGTAACTGTCGTTGTAACGTCATGCTTTGACAGGGGACTAATCTGGTATAAAATTAAAACATTTGACTTGTATATCCATACACCATTATTTTGTCCTTTTTTTGTATTTGTTATGTCTAAAGGTGCCTATGTGTTGATTTTGACAGAAAACTGTTGTCTAAAAAACGTGATAGAGCCACGAAAAGGGAGGTAGAAATGAAAATTGTTCAAAAGTGAGTTGAAATGGGGAAAAAGGGATCAGAGATGTCTGAAATGTTTGGATGCAATAGCACCAGATACGAAGTGCACAGAACAGAATAAATTCTGTTATATGGAGTGTTTTCAAATGATTTATAGCTTTTTTCCTAAGCTCAAAAAGGAAATCCATCGAGTTTCTGTTATTTTGGGAACTAGTTTGAGATCGGAGGCTAGGTTTCTCCATACGTAAGACTTGAGTATGTTGCATAGACATGTAACAACATAAGACATTTTGTCGAAAAATCGGATTATCGGAAATATCAGCTCTGAGAACCCACGGGTGCCAGGCGGTCCGGAAAGGGTGAAAGCTGCTTCGAAATCACAAGTGCAGATATCGCCCTCAGGAATGGTGACATTGGCTCAAGTTGATCGGTACACCGTTTGAAAAATTACGCCCAATAGGAATAGGGCTCCAGTACCAAGTGGTTTGCGTTGTGGCTAGATAGCTTGAACAAAACTGCAAAACCGCTCGTTTCGGGCGATTCGAGAGTTTAGGGGAGGCTAGAGTCGGCGATGTTGGGTCCGCCTTGAATGCGCCCCCTGAGGAAGAAAGTGTAAACGCGCACATCCTTTTTTTCACGCAGTTCAAGTGGCTTTCGTCACTCTCCACTTACATGGCCTGACCACATTTCTCTGTGTTCACGGCCCTTTGTTACGCTAATGTTTTCACTATCTCGCTCAGAGGGCGCAAACAGGCAGTGTGCACCTTCACCGATTGATCTCCCCTTCCACTGTACTCTTGTTTCGCTGGTTCCAGTGTTGAATTTCGAAAAACACACCTTGCTGGACAGTGAGGCGCGGGATCAGAGATCGTGCCCGCCAAACTGCTCATGTGCTATCTGGCCAAAAAAGCCAAAAAAACCAAAATGCGCGCTGCCATCAACGTGTTAACAAACTCACATGATGGAAATGCTGCTGCCCTGGAAATATTCTGCTGCTTCTCTACTAGAATGTGCAGCTAACTTGAGCAGTTTGTCTCCAAAACTGTAGCCTTCTAGCGATGATTGCTGACATCTCGGCCTGAAAAATTATTCGGAACAGCATCGAATTCTATGCATTTAAAAACAGTGAGCAATCGGCTGGTAGCAGAAAAGGAATGTTAAATGTAGCGATAAGATGGTTGGAGAGTGGTTCGCTTTATTGACGTCATTGAGTGCATTGGTAGATGGGTGCTGAGAGGCGCTCCCAACCACTCCCCCTCCCCAAAATGCCGAGTGGTCTGGTCAACAATGATGTCATCAAAACCACACCACCCTTCAGCTGTAGTGATCACAGCCTGCTCAGATAGACTCGCAGGAGAAACCTCCGCGTTACGGACCGCAGCAGTGTCAGCAGCATATGCTGCAGGCGCGCCCACCAGTCTATGATAGGCTGGTTCGCGTCTGCGCACAGTAACCCGTGTGGTGGTGGCCAATCACGGAGGAGTGGGCGTGTCGGCAGCATATGCTGCTAACACTGCTGCGGCCCGTATTTCGGAGATTTCTGCTGCACAAGCCTACCTGAGTTGGAGAAGGAATCAGGTGTAACGACTCATAACTCGGTCACAAAATTTGTTATACACATTGCCTTTTGGCGCTGGACGAGATTACACGATGGCTTGTGTAGCCAGTGGGATAGCTTTGTGTTGGTCATCTGCTACATGACCTAGCGCGTAGATGAACAGCCTCTTTGGCTGGGACTACTGCTCGAGGGTGCGTTGAAAAGTCTGAAGCGAAGAGGGATCTTCTTAGACCTTATTGATTTACTTCAAGAACGTCTTTTTCCTAGAAAAGCCTCTCACATCGGCTGTTGGACACAGATAACTTCCTGTAGTTCCCTTCGTGACTTCTACAAGGTTTTAAAGGCGGACTTGACGACGAAAAGGAAGCCTTGTGAAAATGGAGTTGGAGGGGGTCATTCCATTCTGCTCTGCTGCTCTAACGATAGGGATCATGATAAGCTAAAAACAATTCCAGGGGTAGCCATAAGACTTCAATAGCGCGCTCATTTGAAGAATTGTTGATATAAATCGGAGGAATGCTTTTAATCATCGGCATCCAGAACATTTTTTTTCGGCATTTTCAGTGGTCCACCCACTGTGGGAGTCCTAGCCCACCCTATCCTTCCCCCCTAGGATTAGGCAAAAAGATCCGAATCTTGGCTCAGGATCGCTTCTGCCATTCTAGACTGATTCAGCCGGTCCTAATCAAGAAGCTTCTTCAAATGACAATATTATTAAAGCTCTTTCCCCTCAGTGTAAGCAGCACGTTTAAAGCAACACCCGTGAGAAGAGCCAACTTGAAGAACCATTACTAGGGTGAGATAGGGTAGCCCACGTGTGCGACAGCGGCACTAGGGTCTTGCAAAGCTGGCCGCTGGCCGCTAGTTCTGTCCGCTGGACATTCCCGTGGCTGCGTGTCCTTGCGCAGGGAGGCGGTCGTAAGGCGCGGCCATTTGCAGCAGTCTTGCCATTGGGACGCAAGGACTGTAATTGCCAACCTCGCTCCCCCCATGTCTTGGCCCGAAAACTCGTCCAGATGAGCCTACAGCTAGGCAGGGATAGCCGAGTGGTTAAGAGCCTGAGGACCTTGCTGCCTACAAGGGTTGCAAAAGGCTGGCTAAGGCGGCCGTCGCCAAGGCTAAGAACATCGAAATGGACGCCTTGTACGAAAGGCTGGAGGGCCCGAATGCGGAGAAGTTCGTCTACAGGCTGGCCAAAGCTCGGCATCGGGCTACTCAGGACATCAGGGTAGTAAGAATTGTGCAGAGCATTAACGGTGTCATCCTGAGGAAACCAACTGAAATTAAGAGCAGGTGGGAGGAGTACTACAGTGCACTCCTAAACGAGGAGTTCCCCTACAAGGACCGGCTGGTCCCATCCCACTCTGGAG
>KZ347759.1:37399-50273 GCA_002352805.1 Teladorsagia circumcincta | reverse complement strand
CGATCACTTCTTGATGTTTTTGTTTTTGAGGTCTTCCGACAGTGATGATTCTACTGCTTTTATCCTCTCAACGAGCCAACGTACGACCCCCCCCCCCCTGTCGACCTATCGAGGATTCCTCAACGCACGCTTGACCCTGCCTGCGATACACCTCTTTTATTGACTTACCCAGGGTAACTCATCTTGACATGCGACTGCTTGTTCTCCGAACAGGAATTGTAGCTTCTATTTGTGCACAATTCAGCCATCCAGCGGGCTCTCCAGTACCAATGAGCCCCACGATTGCGGCAGTGCTTTTGACTACGCAGTGTGGAACGCATGTGCACCAACAGTAGTCAAAGGTTAAAGGAATCTTCCGCGGAAAAAGCTCCACCAAAATTACCACAGAAAAACGATACCTTAGGCCCCTAGCCTCATGAGCATAGCAAAAAGAACGGAACATGAGCATTAAATTCGATAGTACTAATCCTACACACAAGGCAAGATGATCACTCTTTCCGTGGAAGATTCCTGTAAGGTATCGTTTTCTGTGGTAATAGAGGGGGGCTTTTTTCCGCGGAAGATTTGTTTAAGAGTGGAAGTCAGTACAGCAGAAGGCGTGGAGTGTACGGAGAGAAAAAAGGTGCCTGCTGCTGCCCTGTAAAAAAAAACTTGTTGTATGTGCAAGTGGTGTGACAGTAGGCAGCATTTTGGGAAGCTTATCGATTGCCAGGTAACCTGTTTTCTCATAGCTGATGGCCCTGAAAGATTACATAAAAAGGGCAAAAACATACAGGACTATACCAGATGATATGAGTTGTATGTGAAAAGAATGAAGAGAGCCTTGAGGCAGGCTGATTCATCCTGTAGGAACCCTTTTGGGAAGAACTGAAATTCGCGCTAGAAATGTTTCATTCTTACCTTCCACATGAATCTTCTTTAGAACATCCTCGCTGGAACTTTCCTCAACTTGTCCTGCAATACATAGGTATATTAGTTCGTAGTATACCATACAAATTTCACTCCTATTCACCTTCTTGAGAACTGCTTGATGATGATGATCGTGCTTCATTACGTGACTCATTACTTGCTGCCTAGAACACACGTACACTTTTCACTTCTTCACTCTTTTATATCGCAAAGCATGTTTTCATCTTCGTGTCTTCCTTCTGGTCATGCAACTCATATCATGCAAAGGTCGGGCTCAGCCTCAACGGGTAGGTCCCTCCCGTGGTTTTTAGGTCCGCATCGCAGAGGTCGCGACAACTTAGCACATCGTAACGTCTTACGAAAGCGCTAGGCGCTACGAATGTGATTTTTCAACACCCTGTCCATCGGTGCCCGGCCACCATTTAATATCTCATCCGTCGCAGGCCACACCCTGTCCATCGGTGCCCGGCCACCATTTAATATCTCATCCGTCGCAGGCCACACCCTACCTTCGGCTTCGTGAGTGTACGATCGTTCTTACACACCCATTCCATCTCTAAGCTTGCCCTTAACACAGCATTCGCACTTCCTCCAACCATAAGATGAAGTGGAAAAGATTGCGCGATTGCGAAAAGATTGTATTTAGCCCACAAGGCTGTAGAAGTAGTTCCAGGTTTTCCTGCTGTGCATTCTGCTGGGAATACAAGCCCTTGTGGTCTTCCACGTGCTTTGCTTGCGCGTGCTTTGTTTCAAGATTTACAAATTCATCGACAATAGATCAGAAATGCTGAGTAACGCAGTTCGCCAAAAAGGATGGAATAATCACTGCATTATTATGCTCTTTGGTCAGTGCACAATAGTGTTTGAAGGTTGTGAAACTTTCCGATTGGTTTCTCATTAAGGCTTTTTGAGACTTTCAAGTGTTAGGGATTTAGGAGGTCAACATGGGCTTCAAAAACAGAATTTACGATGAAAAAGCAACCCATTATAAATTAAGTTAGGGATGGTGATGGTACCACAAAGAAGGAAAGAGCATGAGAAACGGCCCAGAACCCGAGAAATGGGACCCATTCCTTGCCCCTTGATCTCGACATTGATGCAACTCCCATCGTTGTGCCCTTTTCAATATAGCGCTCCTCTGCTATCTAATCACCAGCTGCGCATACATTTGCTGTTAGTGATAACATCGTCGTTGGGCGTGGGTTGCCAAGTGCGCCAAGAGTGAGGCTACTTAGACCGGAGGGGGTATATCTTTATCTGCCAATTACTTGTTGGTCCGCACCCTAAGGAGGTCCGTCTGTCTCTCAACTAGGTCAGCTCCTTCTTCGACCTCGGTTATTTTTCGTGGAGTCCTCCTTTAAACATCTGAAATGATCTTCAGGTTCTTCATAGCCAGATTGGAACAAAACAGTAGAATCTGATCTTGAGTTGTCGTAATTCATCAGAATAACTCACACTGTTTGAGGCTACGATGGCTGTGACAACAATCACGAGCAGAATGAAGGCGATCTCGCGCATTGGTCTGAAGCATTACGTTTCACTTTATAGCATTTCATCGTGCCCTTACCGACATACCCCCTTTCGAAACAAGAATACCAAGCAACAATGAAAGCAGCTGAATGGGAGGTTCTTATTTCAGCAGCGTAAAAAAACAACTTCGAATAGACATCAAATAACAGCAAAATCCTCAAACGAGGCGCGGTGCACACTCCACAGCTGTTTCACAAGTATGCTGGGTTGTGAACAAAACTTTCGCCTCAGGCTGGACTAGAACCCGCACCTCTCGCTTTCCGGGCAAGTGCGCTACCAGTGACGCTACCGGGGCACCATTTCATCCCAACTCAGCTTTTCATGAAGGATCGCAGAGCGTTTGCAAGCGTTTGAGAAACTCTTGAGTGTGCAAGGATGAAGGAACTATTTATTTGTCAAGCAGGAATGGGAAGGAATAAATTTCGTGGAAACCCCCTGCACCGGAATCGAAATGCTCGGAGCAAGCATGAGCACCTTCGAAAAAACGGACAATGAAGGATTCTACTAACAATAAGAAGCTTTCGAAAATATGGTCCAGTTAATTCTTGAGTTTCTTTTACGCGGTTGGACGGAATATTGAGTGTAATGTCAATATAATTTTACATCATTACGAAATTGCATAAATATTGGACTTCTGAGTTAAGCACAAGGCGAAAAACCGTAGGCAAGGAAGTGCAAGAGGAACAGCGCTGTCCACAGCTACTGAGAGTGAACCTCACGACGTGGGTGTGGCCCTGATGAACATGTGCTTCGTAAAAATTTCGTAACGTAGCTTCCGTAGGAAAATGTTTGTCAACCTGGGCTGCTTTGTGCATTCGAAGATAGCAGTTATTATGAGTGAATTTTCATATTTCTATCAAATGCGCCTAGTGGAGAGGGTACCTGCTCATCGATACAATAAGAAGCACTGGCGCGGCAGAGGGCGCTCTACAAACGTCGTCAAAAGGCGTTGAAGTAATGTTTCTAAGCTAATTATTCGCATTCCGCCCACTCGCCATCAGGAATGGTAATAACTAAAACTTTCGTATGGGATCAGTTTCAATTATCGCTCCGTTTGCATATTGTAAGGGCGTTCCATCTCGAACAGCATGCGCTCTTATCTTATCGTATCTTATCTTCTATTGATGCAAACTCATTCGGACAACCTCCATCCTATAGGAAGCGTCAAAAGATATCAAGTGAAAACAGCTTTTTTTTCAAGGTTTTCAACGGTTTGTCGTGTATCTTTTTTTCCAAGCCACCACTCAGCGCCTCCATTTTCATATTTCACCTGCACCAGCTTCCCGCAGACTGCTGCCTTCAAGCTAGCAGAGAATAGAGACAGTTTTCAAATTTGAATTATACTTCGTTTTGAAATTGCGCTTCGGTCAGATGTCAAACTTTTTGAAAATAATCCTACTTCCCTAATATCTAATATCATCATATTAACATACGAATTTTTATATGTCCCTTAAGGACAGCCGGGAGGGAAAGGTTCGGGATAATTTTCAAGATCTTATATGCCACCAGATAATCATTCAGAGCATTTCAGTTGAATGATTGCATCAAAGGACTCTTTGTTGACCATCCATGCCACTTCCATGTAATATTCATCGCGAATTCTCGTGCTAAAAAAATAAGGACAGGATGTACTGAGGCGTTCAGTCAGACGGTAGCTCTTTTGTAAGGCGTTCCTCCGCAAATCCCCACTCAAATTCGGCATCTGTGATCTCCCGGCATTTTCTGCTACAGGGCCTTACTACTGCTGCAGAATAGGCCCTTTGTGCTTTTTTGGATGTTCCTCTACAAATTGATGTAAAAAAAAAGATGTGTGGCTCAGTAGATGAGTGTCTGATTGATCCGGAACAAGTTCTTATCTACTCGGAATTCGAGTAACAGAAATTGCATGCGACACACTTCCGGAAAAATTTGATAGATGTGCAAACGCTTTGATACTCAAAACGAGGTGTGGAAGCATCAAAAAAATCTATCGAATTACCCGAAGGAGGTACCCCTGTGCTTCAAAACCCAGGGACGCCACGCCTTCTTTGTAGCTCGCAAAACCGTGTTGCAATTTTTACGCGTGAGCTGTTTGATCTCAGTAAGTGCGCAATGCGGGTTTGGCATGATCCTTAGGTAATCGGCTTTTTACCATCCGCATTCACAACAAAGTAAGTGAGTTCGATTAGCGGCTATGGCAATGCTTCGAAAAAAAACTACGTTTTTCTTGAGAGCTCCCTTAACAATAATGGTTGAACTCGTACCTCGAAAAGAGGACACCTTATTCACTGAACAAATGTTCCAGACAAAGAAGATCGAAAGATGCAAATCGTGCACATTTCAAGTTTAACCTGTGAACTTCACGGATATCGTGCTAATCAACAGTGTGACTCTTGTCTAAATTCTATTACATAATGAATTCAAAGACAAGAGGAGGGCCAGAGAAATTTCATATGCAACTCCCAAAATATGAAGGTCTATAGCTTCACATGTCCAGCTGGATCTGTTTCATTTCTCTCAAAACCACTATTGAAATTGATTCTCCCACCTGCTTTTCAAGCGGTTTTCTAGAAAAAAATTGTTGAGGTATGACTAGTTACTTTTATTGTATTAAAGGAGGAATTCACGATTATGAAGGTCGGCGAAGGAGTAATGAACCTAGTTGAGTGACCCACGGACCTCCTGAGGGTGCGAACTGACGCGCAATAGGCACCGAAAGAGTCGGCCTCGGCGACCTAGTAGGGCTCAATCTTGGCGCTGTTGGCAATCTTCGTCCTTTAAAGGTCGTTCTGTGATTGTATTTGTATGTATCTTACGTTTGCCTTATGCAACGTTTCAAACAATAAACAAAAACTTCACGGATATCGTGCTAATCAAGGAGTGATTGTGTCAGTTTTCGTATTGGTGGGGCAGAAATTGATGGGTTGCCAGTACTTGGCTCATGACGTGTAGGACGGATCAACACGCACTACATGAGCGCACTGCTGAAGCCACACATGTCGATAAAAACGTAGCTTGGGGAAGGAGAACTACTTGTTACCTTATCCTTAGCTCTGGAGAGCACATCTGGGTTCTCTTTCACTATGGGTTGAGATAATACGAAAACGACACATATGAAGTGTACTGCTGGAAGGATCGATGAGTGTTCCATATCCCACATATCCTGTCCCATGATATCCAGTTTATTGCATCTGGATACCCACCTGGAGCTCCTCCACATTACCTAGGCAGAGATATCCATTCCCTTGACAGGGTCAACCATGCGTTGAGCGAATTTCAAAATTTTTGATGGGTTTCAGTGCGACCCTTCTTCTGAAGGGTATCAGTACGACCCCTTCCTGTATTGGCTATATGTGTCTTTTTCGTACTTTTATGCCCATCATCGATGTACGAGCCGTCACCAATATGGAAAGGTGGTGGGCAGTGGGAAGTTCGCGCACCTTGGCTCATTCAGAGGATGAGAATGGCAGCAACATAAAACTTTACTCATTGAATAGAAGTAATTTGCAAAATTCTACGTAAACCCGAGCATGGTTATAATCGTAGTTCTGCTTTCAGAAGCCTACCAATTTTTTTTTCAAGTATCCAAATCCCCTTTTTCTATAAACTGGAAAATAAAACCTTGCAGTATTAATACATTACGATACGAACCTCTTTATTCAAAAGATTATATCTTTCTTCAGAAGCATTACCATTAGACGGGATACAAGAATTCAAAAGAAAACAAATTGTTTTCTTCCTCAAAATTGTTTCAAATTTTGCAGATGTTCAAATCTTCGAAAAATCATACCTTTGTTGTGCGCATGCGAGTTTTCGTCATTCAAACGTTCATAAACTTTCTCATAATCTACTTTTCGCAGATTTCCAAAGCTCTTTAGAAAATAGAAGATTAGTGCTTTCGAAGGCTACCGCAACTCGTTCCATGGAGCACATTCCCAAGAAATAGTATCATTTTTCCGTTTTTCAGGAGTTTATGGTTCGATTTTTGAAAACGGGCGAGTTTTCGTCATTGAGACGTTCATGACTTCCTCCACAATTAACTATTCGCCGATTTTCAAAGCTATATAGAAACCAGAGGCTTATTGCTATCGAATGGATGTTGAAACATTCCCTAAAGTCCAATTATGGAGAGATAGTCTCGTTGTTTCTTTCCCTTCAGGGACTTTTCTATTCCATCCCCCTAATCCTTCATTCTCATTCAGAAGCCTTTAAGTTTCGTCAGAGTTGGAATAATGAGAAGCAGTAAAGACCATTGAAATCTACGAAATCAGCGTTCCACAGCTTACTTCAAATTCTCTTGGATCCCGGATGAAACCTTTCTTCTGCCAGAATTTTCTATTAGGACTCAAGAGATCAAGCCGCCCAACTCGTTGCACTTTCTTCCACTGTGATTTGTTGTAAGCTCTGAAAGGATCTGTGTGCTTGTGCTCTGCGGGATATGGAGTGATTTAGTAAGAACTCCCGCTCTGGGATGAGCCATTCAACCGTCTGTAGCCAGCACACGCCGTGGTATGTAGTTGAAAGTCTGCCCTCATTTGCCACTTTGCCATGCCTTGGTACCTTCAAATTTTGTAACTGGTACTCGAGCTTACGACCCCGTCTCCTTCCATTGGCCAGATACGACCGACTCGTTGGTTTGTGCAACGGGCGGTTGAACCTGATTCGGGACTGTTTCTAACACCACGGAAATGCTAATGCTAATGACTTTCACACTACATTAGCGGCATTTTTCAGAATTACACTGCAAATACATGTTGATTATGTGTCATGAGCGCTCCTATATATCGCTCAGTATGGAGAACACGATAAACCTCCCATCCTTCTCTCTCCCCCCCCCCCGAGAACTCCGGTCTCATCCATATGTCAACCAGAGTTATCAAGTTCTCAAGTAGTTTTATCTCCTCGGTATAAGGTTAATGAAAAAGTGTGTGATCTTGTTGTTGCTTTGCCAGTCTGAACGTTACGTAATTCTAGTCAGAAGGTTTGAGTTCACCGTTTCATCCATCAGTTGCGTTTCAGGTAGTTCTTGTCACAACAGCACATGGTCGTTACGTTGCCCGAAAGCAAGTCCGGAAACACGTGATGGGATCTGCGTAAGCAAAGCGATTAACAAGCGAGTTTTCGTCAACTGAATAACGAAGGATGGATGATGATGTGGCCGCACTCGAACGCCCTCTTGAAAACCACTCAGAGAATTAAAATCAAGAATTATTTTTGTTTCCACCGATGAGTAGAGCATTGAGGAGCAGAATATTCGATAGCTCAATAATAAAGACCTGTTGAGATTTCCCATTAGAACATTGTGTTTATGCGGCTTAACCATACAGCCTAATCCACGTATTTAAAACAGGACTCCACGGAAAGAACGAAGGTCGAAGAAGGGAGAAATTACTTGGTGATGAGACCGGTGGACCTCTTGAGGGTGCGGACAGTCACGCAATTGGCAGCGGAAGATTTGCCTTGGAGAGCTAGCATGGCCCAACCTTGGCGGACCCGACTGTCTCCGCCCACCGCCTATCTAGTCACTCGCCACAGGTCTATACGCGGCGAGTGATTAAAGGCAAAATTCAGGATCACACGATGATGTAATTGCACTCAAATGTGAAAGTAGGGGTGGGTGGAGCGCTAGAGGAGAAAAAATGAAGAAAAAAATCCTGAAATACTCAGGATATACGAGCTTTCTGCCCTACGCTGCGGGGTAGTTCAAAAGATCGGCAGAGTGATGAGAGATAACGTGAGCGCGGAGAGTGGTAGAGAATTGCGTGTAGAGATAGCATAGCAGATCAAAATTGCGAAGCAGACAAGATATCGAGCGGTGGGTGGGGCGAGCCTCAACTGGTGGAGCGAGCCTAAATCCTTGACGCCTAGCGTCCAGGGGCCGCTTTTGGCGTAGGATGATGGGAGGAGCCCTGCACTAGCCTCTGTTGTCCTTGTAGCCACTATAAGGGCTCATAGGGTTGGTCTGAGCGCGAACTTTGCCTTTAAATAGCCGAGAGAACATTATATTGAAGAGGTCACAGCGACTGGAGTGGCATCAATTTCGAGATCAAGGGGAAAGGAAAAGGTCCCATTTCTTGGGTTCTAGGCCGTTTCTCATGGTTTTTCCTTCTTTCTGGTACCACTCACCGTCCCTAACTTAAGTTGGAGTGGGTTGCTTTTCATCGTGAATTCTGCCTTCAAGGCACATCCGACGATTGGCCAAGTGGATCAATTCTGATTTCGAGTGCAGTAGAACTGCTCATAAAGGTTCATGATGTTCTCGTGACTCAAAAGTGCTGACGATGTCACTCTAAAGATACTTCTTCACTCGCAACGTACGCCTCCTTTGCAAACTCCGCGTCCTTGCAGTAGACCACAGCCTTAGCATCCCCTGCCGTGCCACTGCAATGTGAAAACGCTACCATACTGGATTCGAAGAAAAAGTTTAAAGTAGTAAATAGCAACCACACACCGATACAAATCTGACTACTAGCTATGAAGCCGACACTCGCCCAAACAAAACATTTCTCATCCCAAGCACAAACGCTGTCAATGGGTCTGGGGGGTCTCACTCTGTGTCGCAAAAGTGTTCTTTTTGTCTTCATTATAGGTCTTCGTCAAACTCCACTTTCGAGCAAAATCGCAGCATCTAGTTTTAAAATTTCGAGAGCGCCTCAAAAACTCACTGAGTCAGGAAAGTTGATAAATTCGAGGAAGCATCGGGATCTATAGAAGAGTACTGGAAACGAGGAAGGATCATGCATGACGCGGAGTGAAAGTCCCTGAAAGAGCTTCCATCCCAATGCCTCCAACGGTCTCTCCAGTTCCCAAAATTCCACACTACGATGATGGTATTATTAAAAAATCAAACGTAAACTCGTAATTTCCTTAGAAAAACTCCACAAAGTCCCAGAGCACTCCTGACGATCTCTTGCAACTCCATCAGGACCACGCCTCCAAAACAAACCTTACAAGCCCCTAAAAGCGCGCCTTGCTTAGCTGTTCTTGAGGCAAGGAGGGGAAAACCGAAGTGCAGTTTGACTTTCCCTTCTCGCTACTTTCGCGCTACTTCCCGTATTATTGAGTATCCACACGTCTCATCCAGTTCAATGCAGAACCTATCGTAATCGCTGTCTCTGAATGTTTAAAGCTATAGGGATTGCCATGTCGAAGCGGCCGCATTTCCCGACATGAGGCAAAGTTGAGTTTACCCAACGTGGGGACAACTGCTGGGGTACCCGACATGAGGCCCGTCACGCAGCGGTAGGGCAGAGCAGCAGGCGGGTCAGCAGCGAACGAGTCGCAACGCGTATCCTGCAATGTAAAACGCACTATAGGTGGTGTAATACGCTGGTGTGCAATACTCAAGAACGAACGAACCTTTCCGTAATGTGTTACTGTCGAGAAAGACATCCGATGGAACCTAGCCGCACATAGAAAGAACTACTGCAGTGCAGTACAAAATGAAAATAAAAGAAAGCGTTGTAAGGACCACAGAGATGTCGTTAGGTCATATTATTTTATCCATCTCGACTCTAAGTCCCACATCAGTTTACATTCTAATTTGCTTGAAAACTAAAACATATCACAAAATGGGCGCCGCGACTCGTCTGCTGTCCCATCTGCGCCTCTGTCTTCTCGCCGCGTCACGGGCCTCCTGTCGGGTACCTCAACTGATGCAATCTGAAGAAAACGTGGGAAAGAGGTGACTATACCCGCCAAAGCTCTCAAGCAGCCAACAAAACAATTCGTGTCAACACTTTCAAAATCTGCTGAAGCTCAGAAAAACGGTATCAACAAATTAAAACATAGCACAAACTACAGCTCAACTTCCTTGTGTAGCAAAGTTGTTCTACGCCAGTTATCTGTACGAATTTGTCTTTACTAGATTGATCCTGGAAATCACCGCGACCTCCCTTCCTTGCGTAAGCTCAGACATTCCGCTTTGCTTCCTTCCATTTGCGACACCGGGTGTGATCACAATAACAGAAAGCAACTTTTCCGCTTCACGCGCGCGAAACGTTCCTCGCCGTGGGAATCCCACGTCCACCACTGCTCAAAAGGGGTCACGAGATTCCCGCAGCGAAGTTTCGCGGGAAGCGTAAGGCTCGCTAACTGTCCTAGCGAAGCACGCCCTTGTGACACCGACACCTCGTTCAGAGGATCGGTATGCACAAAGGAGGTTTTCATATGACGGAGGACATTATCACAATCGAGATTCAGAGATGTCAGAATGGCACTCGTCCTCACAACACTTGTTTGGAACTTATGGTTGGACCTGTTGGCTATTTATTGAATACAACAGAGCAAACTAGCAGCTTATATAATAATAGGTTTTTTTTGTTAGCTGACCGAGTTAAGCAACCGAAATAGCTTCTAGTATGTTTGTTCTCTTTCGTTACAGCAGCCCAAACAACTACAGCACCATCCCCTCCTCAGCAAACCCGCCAGGGTTATTTTTGTCTTTAGTTGGCCTTCCTTACTTTCCTTACAGCTCGTCATTCGCAGTGTGTTGTCCGCGGCCAACGACCGAAGACGTTAATCGGACGCTTCTTCTGGAGATTAATGCCTTGAAGTTGTTTTTGATCTGCCTATTTTACCGTTTACGGGTTTTGTCATTTTAATGCTTACTTCTGCTCGGTAGGCTCCTGAGATGTTATTTATAAGTGTTATACTGCGTTGAATTGAAGGGCAGAGAAGGACCCTGCTGTACAGTGTTTAAAGTACATACTTATTTGTTGGAATCCTGTTTTGGGTCTTCTGATTAACGATCCAGAGACATGCAAATGTAGAAGCAGTAGATGTGTAATTTACGCGTTCTGCTGCTGGGCGAGCTTCCGTGAAGTCTTTCAAGCCTTTTTCTTCATGAACTCTGGGGAAAACTCGTCAATTGCTGCATAAGGTTCGAAAATGCTTGAGTAATAATCTTGCAAGTTCAGATATGCCGCTGTATGATGATGATGACTCGCCTCCTCCCGGGAAAGGTTAGTTTTTCTAGCAAAGTATATGCTTCTTTATATAACGCACGCAATTTGCCGGCTGTTCTCACAATCTGAGGTTGACTCGATTGAGGGTATAGTTCGATTTTTTGTTTTCGTGTCGTTATTTGCTGCTACTTATTGGGCTGTCCGGAACGTACTCACCAGTTTTAAAGGTCAGCACAAATAACAATTGCTTCGGTGATCATGAATGATTGAATCCGACACTATGAGCCTTTCTGCTAATAGTCGAATGGTAATACGTAGTTGTGGCTCTTTTGGTCAAAGATAACTCACCGGGTGTTGCCTGTTCTAAGCGATAAATTCACACTGTCTAGATTTCACGAACAGTTGGCACTGCTCGTTTAGCCCATGGTTTCCAAAGTTGAAGTCTGCCTCAGTTCACTTAGTTGGACTCCAAAGCTCACCGAATATGTAGAGGTATCGATAGAATAACACCGGTTGTGTTCATAGCGATCCAACTTTAGGTGCGAGTCTGGGGTAGGCATCGATATAAGCATGTAATCGTCTTGGGATTAGTTATCCTTTTTACTGGGTGAGCCGCAGGGTAGGTGACCTTTTTAATCCCACCCTCTCACTACGCTGGAGCCATCATGACTTTCTCACTCATTTCTATTGAAGGAATTCAGTAGATGTACGATTGCTTTCACTAATGTTGTTTTTTCAGGTTCTGCCGATATTACGATGAAGTTTCTACAAGCTCAAATAGCCCAAAAGAGGGTTCAAATACAGCAAGGCATGGTAATGAATAACAGAAGGTCGCAACTTTTTCTCGGACTAATTGTACAACTGTAGCAAAGAACAAGTGTAGCACCAGTTGTGGATTTGTCAGCGCGCAACAGGGCTCCAATCAACATGCGACGGATCCAGCCTGTGCGTGCCCTTCCAATAACGGACTGCGCTCCTCCATCATTTCTGCCCAAAGGGGCAGTCGACGACAGTGTAGGTTTCACATTCATTTGAGACTAGATTTGTTAATTGTCGTATAGAAAAAGTAGCGAAGAGGGAAAGAGCTAACCAAATTCAGGTTAATCTCTTCGGTGAATACATTGTCAAGAATGAGTATCAGCCAGCGGTCCCGAATGAGTACATCGTATGCAAGCGAAAAGCCGAGGAACGAGAAGCACGCGAGAGGCATGCGAGAGAAGTGGCGGAAAGGTATGTTTTCTATAATTCAGAATCAGTTTAAATTCATAATTTACGTCAAATTCTTAGGCACCAGTATTTCGCTAGTTGAACAGTGCTGGCCTGTTTTTGCCTCTTAGTAAGACAGTGTTCACACTCTGTGCTCCCTGCAGTTTGAGTGATGAATGGAAATGTATCGAGTGCGCGATCGTAAAATCGCACAATTGATACATTTCTAAACCACGCTCTAACTGCAGGTGAACAGCAATGGACTCGCAGGGTATCATCGCGACCCACGCTCCACCATCTACTCGTTACTAAGTAGGTGCGAGGTTGAGGTTTAAGCTGAAAAC
>KZ347748.1:0-11354 GCA_002352805.1 Teladorsagia circumcincta | reverse complement strand
AACAACGACGGTAGTCTCTATGAAGGAAATAGGGGCGAAGTGCGACATAGGCAGCTTTTTTTTTGTCCCCACCCCTCTATGCACGTGCATATATGTTTCTAGCCCTGAGTACCCTCGTTACGTGTTTCCGAGTCAAAAAAGAGGTGCTACCTCTGCAGTCACTTATTCAGACAGTTTACTCTCAGATGGGACTGCTCCCGTAAATCAGGGGCCGCAAGGTATGCTCTCCAGGGTCCCCATCCTGTGAGGTGTGCTCTCCCCGAAAGCTTTCGAGGACGCCATAGTCGAGGAGATCCGAATCGGGGCCCCCAGCCCCGAAGAGGCCCAGTATGACTGACTCCCCTAGGATGCCCCGCGAGCATACCCTACGGCTGCTTTCGGGGATCCCATAGTCGGTGTGACACGAATCGGGACGTCCCGTCCCTGAATAGGAGAGCATACCTTTCAGTCGTTGAAATGGCCTCCAAGGGTTAGCGTTTCTAGATTCACATCATATGTTTTGCCTGAGATCATAGAAAAGCGAAACTTCGCATTTCAATCCGATGTGGTTCACAACGGGCAGTGTAACTAGTTTGTATGCATTTCGTATCCCTACCTCTCCACCGAGATGCATTTCATGAGTACTACATAGCCTGAACTCCAACAATTCAGACATGTCGAGTGGGTCGACAAATCACCAACCCAAATATGACGTTCGCTCTGCCCCTGTTTTCAGAAGCGACCAAACTTGTGGGAGACGCTAGCCCCGACGCGAAGTAGTAGACTATCCCTTCGTGTGGTACCCATTATACTGACATATCATAAATCGTTATACATCATAGATCGAGCACGACCATTTATTACATTGAAATTCATTTTCACTGTTTCCTATGGCTGTGACCACCTTCTCCATTGGCTTCTTCGGAAATGGTTTCGTTTGCAGTCTCTCAAGGTTTTTTCCAATTCGTTGTGGGTCGTAAGAATTTCTGCGACATTGGTTAGTTTCAGTCGAAGAACGTAGTTACTGCGAGCATGCTCAGTCCATTTCTTATCGTATCCCTGAAATATGGGCTCATCTGAATCAATAGGATAGAATAAATAACAGAATGGTCGAAAACTCACAATTAGTTGCACGACATAATAGGGTAACTCGTTCGGGAGCCACTTAAAAACGGTAGTAAGCTTGTAAGCACTGATTTTAGATCTATTTATATCAAATGGGTCTGTGCTCCAATATTTATCGTGGCGGTGCGTATAATGTGTTTCTGCCAAAGCTTTCTCGAAATACACTGGTAGCTTTCTTCTCAACGTGATCCTTGTTCTTGTAGGTTTGAACGGATAGTAAAAGCAGATGTTCTCTCCTACCGCTAAGAGAACAACCACAGCTATCACGAGAAAAACCAGAATTTTCATGATGAAATAGGACGAAAAGAAGAAATACTGTGCCGGCGATGTGCTAGGATTCACTCACGATTCTAGCCGCTTAATATGCTGTTGAACACGTATGTGCATCTTTTTATCGTGGCACTAAGCCTTCGCATATTCTGAGATGACAGGAAAGCGGCAACAAACTTCGCCACATCACCTGGTGCATTTATTATGAATTCCATTGGTGTGAATTCTTGAACTGCGACTTTTGCTCGTTCACATTTTCTCCATCCAGGCTTTCGTTTGTGATCTTCCCTTTTTTCAGCTTCGAGGCTGCAGATTGCTGCAATTTTGCGTAATAATCCCGCGCAGCAAGGTATTGGAGAAGTTCAGAACTTTTTAGCATTAGCTTCGAAATTCTGCAAAAAGTTGATTATGAAGAAAGTTATGAATGTTTCAATGCTGAAAACTCGCACATACCCAAAAAAACAACGGAACGATTTTTGAGGGCACAGTTTCGAATAATGAAGCAATTATGCTGCTGAGCGATAGTTTTTAGCATAGCTTCAAAATTCTGCAAAAAGTTGATTATGAAGAAAGTTATGAATATTTGATGCTATATTGAATATTTAATGCTGAAAACTCGCGTATGCGCAAAAAACAACGGGACGATTTTTTGGAGAACTAGATTTTCGCAGCAATTTAAACACGTCTTGAAGAGGGGACATTTTGTTTTTTTTTCTAAGTTTTTGTGTCCTGCCTCATGATGACGCTTCTGAAGAAGATATAACCTTTCAAATGATGAGGTTCGTATCGTAATGTTTTATACTGCATAGCTTAGCTTTCTAGTATAAAAAAGGGAGATTCTTATGTTGGAAAAAAATTGGAAGATTTCTGAAGTCCAAATCTCTGCGATTGTATTCATGCCTAGGTTTATGCAAAATTTTGGGAATCACTTCTTAATGAGTAAAATTTCATATTGCCTTGATTCCCGTCCTCTGAGCGAGCCAAAACGTGCGAACGTTCAGCTGCTCACCACCCTTCCACGTCAGTGACGGCCCACACATCGATAATGGGCATAAAAGTATGAAGAGGACATAAATAGCTAATACGTATAGGAGGGGGTCGTCTGGTACCCTTCGAAGGGAAGAGGTCGCAAAAATTTTGAAGTTTGCGCAACGCACGATTGACCCTGATCCATAGGGCGACGGTCAATTCAATCGTCGGCTAATGAGGTCACGCCGCTTACGCGACGGGCAGCGTCGCACGCGGCAGTTGCTGCGGCGATTTCTGTATGGGCCTTGGCTTAACGGTCCATATCCATAAATTGCGGGTGGAGTTAGGATCCTGATAAGATCAACATTCCACGCATAAGTGAGCCAACAAGCAACGACTCATGACTGCGCAGTGATTCGAACCTGACAGTACAACGTTTGTGCCATGTAAAGTTTCCTTTCAAACTTAATTTGACTTTATTATTAAACAACTGCCTGAATTGTTATCAGGGAGCGACATTCTGACGCAATCGGAAAAAGATCACGTTCCGAGGCACAGTGAAGTGGCGAGGAAGATAGTAACGTAAACATGACGGGAGAAGCTTGGAAAAATGACAAGGGACTAGGAACCTGAATTTTGAAGGGATAGGTGATCCATATTCCGTATACCATGAATGGAAACTTTATCTATTCGTACACTCCCCAAGGTTTCAACACTAAATTCTAGTCACGGCGACGCATGCTGCGGCGACTGGCGCGGTGAACTAGCCACTGCCACAATTGGATCGTCACACACCCATATCATCTCAACTATCTCGTCTATGCCGATGAGTTTTTCTTGTACTCGCCGACTGCTGATGTCAACAACACAAAGCATATGGAGAAGGATTGAGCTAGTACGTACTTCGCGTAGTGGGTGCAATGGGCCAGCTCCTGTGTGCTCCTCAGAATCGTGGTCAAGAAAACAACTGAAGGATCAGTGCTGCGTAGAGCACCAACGGAACAGTCGGAGATCTATTGACAAGCTGAATGACGTCGCTTATGATCAAATGACGCTTCTTTCACACATTCGTGATGACCGATCTGCTGTGTAGCGAAACGTGGGCCTCAAATCAACAATCCAAGATTGGGTCGTATCAAATAATCTCTTCTGTGGTGGGATAGAGCCCACGACAATCACAAATGTGCCGTCTCGAAAGTACCCCACAATGCCGCTTAGGCTTCACAACGGAAATCATGGCTTAGAACTAATCTAAACCTATGAACGAAAAACCTGGTGCACATCCTATGATACGCAGGGTGGATTCTGACGAAGCGACTCGTGCAAATGTGCCCGATTAAGTGGACCTTCGGGGCAAGCAAGTTCGAAAAGCTCGTCCGGCTCAACCCTTCCCTTTTTGAGAGGGAGTTAATGGCTTCATCGACGATATCCTTTGCTTCCTTTTCCATTCTTACCCCACAAATTGACGGAGTGTTGCTTTGAAAGCGCACCCCAAGCAGAGGTCTAGTGAGCGATTCCCTTCGATTTTCAAGATAGGTCTCTAGAGAGCAATCACAGATGTGGCATTACCGTGGACGGAACTCACCCAACGAGAGCTCTAGGCCCTTGCAAAGTAAGCTGCTGAGCCGCAGATTACTTTCTTTCATCGGGCAGTTGTTTGGCATCCTCTCTGTTGCGCTCTCTCACCTCATGCTCTCCTCTCCGCGCCTAGTCCCTCATTTCCTTAGCATAGCTTTTCCTGAGCACAGCACGAAGGTGGGCGAGCCCTTAACTTGAGTGTTCTGGACGGATTCTTTTCCTTTCTTCTTCACTGTCAGCCCACTTCGCTCTAACACAGTCGTATTCGTGCTCAAGAACCAAACCTATTTGATCGTGGGCATGCCTTGAAGAGCTTGCTCGCCTTTGGTATGGGCTGTACCTACGCAATGAGAGACAGCGTGGAGAGAATGAAGCGAGACAGCGCAAGAGATGAGAAGGCGCTAGACAACAGCATGCTGCGGACGGAGGAAACTGAAGCTATTCACGCCATCTTTGAATGTCCTAGCGCCCTTGTTAGTCAACTTTCTAGCACGGAAGTGCCATATCTGTCCTGTTGGGCTATATCCCACAGAACGAGGAAATCACTCGCACAACTTCTGCCTGGGTACTGCTTTTACCCAGAAGATTTCGATTCTTAGATAGATTTGGATTTTAGCATCATCTTCCCATTGAGGATTTTCTGGGAAGATTTAATCCTCGCAGAAAATCCTCAATGGGAAGATGATGCTAAAATATCGAGTAATTCGCATTTAAATTCTCCCGCCTGTTTATTTCGTGTTCATTCATCTACTCTTCTACCGATTCCCAGCATTGTCATAACTGTTTCCTTCTCGTGCTAGGAAAATATGTTGCGTTCCGGGGCTCCATTATCCTCTGTTCATTGGTATTTAGCAAATTTTCTGCTTTATTTCGAGCGTATCCCTTATTTTCTGCCTTATTGAAATTCTCGAATTTCTATGTAGAATGGAGGTAAAAAGGTTGGCACACTTCGCTTTTTTTGTAAATTCAGTTTGTTGTGTTACCAGCTGAGATGATGCATTGTTGATATGTGAATAGTACAATGAACTGATGCATTGTTAACGGTACCACAAAGAAGACCACGTTGAGGTATTTATTCTGTATTATAAATAATATAATTTTCGCGCAACAAGCAGGAAAAGTGCACAGAAAGCTTCTAGTGCAAATACTTGAATGGGCAATTACGATTGATATTTTCAGCATGTAACAGATATTCTTCTCTTAAGTCTTCGAACCCATTCAAATACGCAAAAGCTTTGTCCCTATATGATTCAGCGAAACAGGCATAGAATCGAGCGAGGTCATAAATATGGCTGTGCTTATCATACTCGTGCTCTCCGATATCATTCAGGTATCTGGGTAGCCTGCGCATGTCTGATGTAAAGTCTTCAAATTCTTTACCAGTGTATGTCCTTCCGTCGAAGTGATCAGATTTGAATTTCCTGTTGAAGAGCCAATAGTATGTGGGATCACTGAGTATGTGTAACAATTCCTTCACGGTCTTTTTTATTAACTGAGACGCCCCAGCGAGTTGAACGTATTTGTCAACCTCTTCTATGGCTTTTTTCAGAACGCTCATATAATCCATCACTTTTTTGTAACGTATTTGGTAGGTTTGTTTCGCATCTGAAAAGTAAGTACTTCCACTACGTATCAAAGGAATACTGCTTCCCTAAAGCAGTCTCACTACAGACATGCAGAGAAACTGATAGTCAGTGAACTTACCCGCAACACTGCTATTTCCAGGAGTTTGAGCAGAGGCACACAGGAAAACAGACAATAGAAGCACTGGACTTACACGATTCATTGCAGTCGCCTAAAAGAAAATTATATCACAGTTCTTCAATTAAAAGCTGATCACTGCCTCAAAGTTGTTCCTGAATTTGGAAGTATTGCAGTACTTCAACCCGGAGGAAAAAAATTTCTTAGGAACTGTGGGTCGTTCAGTGCCCAGACCACAAGCATAGCATTCCTTAGCGCGCTAGCGCCAAAAATAAATGCCATGTTTGTCATTGGTGTATCAATCAGCCCCTAGACATAAGTTTACATCAAATTCGGGGAAACAGCTGTGGCCTTACGCAAGCTAGTTTTCGGAGAATTGTTGTACTGCTATAACTCTCCTGGGGTTACAATAGCGCGATAATTCCCTGACCTAATCAAACTAGGGATGACCACCAGGTTTGTCCGGCCACTTGCAATGAGGTGTATACCGTTGCACTCGCCTCGAGATAGTGATTTCAACCTTTCTGCCTTTCTTATCTGCTGAACGATTATTTGAACGCTGCTGTAAGGAATCGCAGGAAATAAGCAAACCAGCCAGTTTCTGCTGGAACCGCATGCTGAATGTTGGGGAAGGGATGGAACCCCCACGGTCGACAAGCTGCTTCAACTCGATCCTATAAACCACCTCAACATGCTGCGTACCTCATGATCAAGCCTGGGAGACAGGGAGGTCCGTCCTCTCTCCAAGGCTTAGTCCTGAGGTAAGCAAACCAGCCCTTCTGGCGGAGCTGCTGATGTAGCTGCACCACTTCCGTCACCACTCTCGTATCGTACCGAACAAGTTCAAGTAGTCCGTCGACTTCGGGGATTCCAGCCCCTCCCCATCATTCAGCATACCGGCCCCAGCAGGAACGCCAAACGGGCTGCTTAGCTTACCTCGAATCGCAGCGGTAGCCCCAGCCTCGCGTTCAAGAGGTGTGTAAAAGCTCTCGAAGAGCCTGAATTTTGTTCTTGACAATATAGCCGACGAGGTCGCAGACGAATGGGCCGTGAGCGTCGTATTCGGGAATGGGCAAATAGCGGCTAAGCTTGCAACTAGGCGGTTGTGAACTCCTTGCAGGCAAGTGGAGGCAGGCGGTGACGACATAGTGCCGCTAAAAGTTTTTGTATCATTCTGGAGCTGCAACTTTGCACATACCGCGTGGAACCGTTTCCATTTCCTCTCCCCTACGAATGTGGAGCGCTACCGCCTACACGAATGCTCTCACATTCGCCATCTCCTCGTAGGGACGGTCCATGAGAACGAACACATCAAGCACAGTATTGAGTAGAGAACTCCTACAATTCCGTTCGGAGCATCGTTTAGCAGATATGGAAAACAGTTTCTAGCTCATCGTCTCAAGACGAGTACATGGGTGTACACTTCATCGCAAACGGCCGGACTGACCTGATAACATTTCCTGGTAAGTGTTGAACATGAACATATGAGATCATTATCATTATTCACATCAAACCACACTGACACCCCCACCACACAGATGAGTGCTTGAATGCACGCAAGCCATGAGCAATTCGGAGTGAATTTTGCAAAAGATGGAAGATGAGTTGAGAAGGAGGGGGGAAGGGGCAGTGTTAGAAGAAATAGCGAAAGAAATCACTGAACACTGTTCTTTGTGTGAAGTCGAAATAGACGTCAACGCAGTGCGCTGTTGAAGGGGAGCGTGAGAGAGCATGTTACGAAATGACACAAATAATCCGCATGTTGTCAGTGTTGAATAGCGAAGCACTCGAAGCGGTCAAACGATGTCTATAGTTCCCTTGTTGCGAACATGACAATTTGAACGGAATATCTACAACCATTGCGGCAAGCTCTGACATATTTATCTATTTAATACATCTATCTTGGAATGCCCTTCAAAAGTCATCCTTTCTTCGGATTGCTTGGTGTCGTTTTCAAGTGCTCCGAAAACATAAAGCGTTACCTGTTATGAGTCGGTTGTGGTGGAGTCACAGGGATCCAATTGCCAACGATGGGTTTTGTGAGACCCAGTAATGGAAGCGATAGCTCACAATCGTGGCTCATTTTAGTTCCCCTTTTATCCTACCTGAATCAATAATCGACAAAGTACAAGCGACACTTGTTTTGAATGTTGAGGCTCTATGAAATTCACAAGTGCTCACTATCTGTATAAACCAGGAACGAAGACCGTATGTTGACAATAATTCCCAAAAAATCACGTGACATCAATCACATTCATTAGCTTATCCCTGGCCATGCGCACGCTGTCAAGGCCAGGGAAAATCGAAGCGTTCAGCGGGAAAGCTCTGAAAATTAGGTTGGAGCGCTCGCTTTGCCAAAAATGTTCAAATCAAAACCTAAAACTGAAGCAAAGCATGAAACTAATCGGTGATGTTCTCCTCGTCATTATTCACGACATTAGCCCCATTTTGCAGGGAAGCACCGGATTTAGAATTATAAAGAAGTAATAAGTTCAATTTTGGGGTTCTGATTCATCCCAATTTGCACGATGTAAATATGCTTTGAAATTGACGGTGGATTGGAGTTCGATAAAGACGACAGGTTGTGAAAAGTTGCTGCTTCGGTGGCGTTTTTCTTCATGAGATTTTCTTCCGCCAGGATGTTCCAACTTCTGAGCACCACATCTGGGAACACTTAAATCGAAAAAATGGCAAACAGAGTATTGTAGAGCAGAGGAGGTACTTTCGAACGATATATTCCGTTCCCCTGGTTATACCTATATTCACGCCACGCACAAAAAAACGTTACGATATATGTTCCAACCTAAAACGACTCGCTAATCCAGAAAAGTTGTCATGCACAACTCCTCGCTGCATATAGACTACCTTTGAATAAATGTGATTGTTTTTAAAAGCATGAAAGGCGTGGAGTTGGAGTTGGAGCAGCTTATCTACTAGGGGAATACTTTGAAACACTTGCCCGTATATGGTAAACTAAACTGGTATCGTTACTTGCGAACAAGTTACATATGGTGAGTATGCCATGAAACAGCTGTGTTGGGATGAAATGGTTCCCAGTAGCGTAACTTGTAGCGCATTTGCCTGGTGAGTGAGAAGTGCGGGTTCCTCCAAGGGCGAACTTAAAGCAACACCCCCGGGCGGCACCAACATGAAGAATCATTCCTAGGGTGAAAAAGGGTAGCCCACGTGTAGCACAGATGTGCCGTTGTCGCGTCTCAAAAGTGCGCGACAACGGCACTAATCGCAAGGTCTTACAAAGCTGGACGCTGGACGAAACTCGTGGCTGCGTGTCCTTGCGCGACTGCGTGGTCCCTGCGCGATTGCCTGTGAACTGTACCGGGTTCGAAGGAATGCTGCCTGTATCTTGGTGGCTTTTACTCCCTAATCCTTTGAATTATTATATTTTCTTGTTCGTATTGGTGCCTGTATATTTGTTTGTATTAGTGCATGCGCGGAAGCAGTTGCCTTTCTTGCTGCGCTAGCCTGCAAGAAATACCAGCTAGTTTAGACAACTCGTCCGGCACCTCCGTCCCTTATTTTGAAGGGTCCCATGTTTTCTTTGTTTCTTTGTCATTTGCAATCAACCTGTCATCCGCAGTTTCATTATCGACCTCTTCTACCCCACCAACTTGATCAGGGGGTGTTGCTTTGAAAACTGTCTTCAACTTCCTTCAGTGAACAAATTTTCAAGCAGAAAGAAAACTCGGAAGTACTTTGAGAAGTTCTTTCCAAAAAGTATCGAAATAACTGGAGTTAGTAAAAAATTACCTTTTAGGGTAGCTAGGGAATCACTTGAAGGACGCGAGCTCACGCACTTTCCGAATTGCCCTGTTAAGCACTTTGTCCGAGTACGGCTGACAAATTTCTTTCGTTGCACTGTCACTCCTTGAACTACACTGGCTTTTTTCGGGACAGTCTTATACAAATGTGAGAACAGCCGTGGATTCGCAAGCTTGCTGTCTTCTGATAAGTGTGAAAGTGTGCTGCAAGGTTCTGATTTGAATGGTTATATGCTTATAAAATTAACGCTGAAAATTGCATACCTTCTTGTGCAGCGGATTACTTCGTGTCATTACAAATAGCTGGGAATTTCAAGCCGAAAGAAAATTCGGAAGTACCTTGACAAATTCATCCCAAGAAGTATTGAAATAGCTGAAGTTAGTCAAAAATTACCTTTCAGGGTAGCTAGGGAATCACTTGAAGGACGCGAGCTCACACACTTTCCGACACTTTCTCACATCTCCACTGCAAAGAAGGGGAATTCAAGCGCATGACATCGGTCGAACTTGCTCAGGGCGAACCGTGCACTCAACATCCAGCAAGATTCGCCTCGAATACAATTTGCATACACTGTTGAAAAGCTAACGCTGCTCTGCTCATTGCTGATCCCGGTACGTACGACCCACTCCCTCTCGTTATACTCAATGCGATCCTCTCGTGGCGGATTTTTAACAAACACTTAACCTTGAATAAAGACTCTGTTTGAGTTTATCCACCCTCGTTTAGTGTTCTCCCATGTAATTCTTCAATCCCGGATTCATGAAACGTGACAAATCCACAAATCTTTGAATTGGCGATGTTTGTATAGTGCATCGAAAAGTATCGAACCAGGCATCAAGAAGGTCAATTACTGTTCTTGAAATGCACTATTCGCTTCGATATGCGTCAGCGGATTTCGGAAAACTGATTTGTTGTCCACTAATGAATGTTACTATCGTTTGTGAAAGGATTCAATTCGAGGAATCAAGCTGTGTTGGAGCATTAGCATCACGTGGAAAACAAGGAAATAGAACTGCCTAACGGACAAGTATTACGATCAATGCACATATGAACACTCATAGTGCATCCCGAACGCTATTGGCCAACCCTAAGCGAGCACTAAGCGCAGATTTCCCCTAAAGGCAAGGATTGGGGTTAAATTAATGAGGTAATCCCGTTCGAGTATGAAAGTAGGTGGGAGGTGGACTGCGACTAGAGAGAAGAAACCCGAAAGTCGTGAGAAATCCAAAAAATGCTAGCCTTCTTGCTCTGTGCTGCGCGGAAGTTTACGTAGGAGAGAGACACGGAGTTGAGATAAAGAGTGTGTTGCGGAGAGGGTAAGAGAATTCCGAACAGGGGAGGATAGCACATCAACTTTGAACACAGCTAACAAGGATGGTCTTTCAGGTTATGAAGCGCTTTTCCAAAACGGTCTCTTGCGTGCTGTAAAGGCTAACGCGTGGAACACAAACCCATAGTCTGTTCTTCCTGAACGCTTCTAGGAACGTCAAAACAGTTTTGAAGATGTGGCCCAGAGTTCAATCTTCCGTGGTGACTGATTTTCGCAGTCTATGTTGGAGCCTCATATTCTCTCCAAATTACGAGTATGGCACGTATACTCGATGCTGTCGCCATTTGGAGACAATTTGGAGGCACTAACATAAATTGCAAACATTAGCCATCATTGTGAATTGAACTTCGGACCATTTCATCGCTACTGTTTTGACGTTCCAAGTAGCTTTCAGCAAAAACGAACCATGCTTTATGTTCCTCGCATGGGTCTCTATGGGGTGCAAGAAACCATTTTGAAAATGCGCTCCATGTATCGAAAGATCTCCCTTGTTAGGTATTGAACGGTGGGCCGGACCTGATTTCCTTTGGTGATATTTGAACGAAGTCCTCGAAGCCTAGCTTTTTACCGACGACGTGTTTCAATGAGCGAAGGTGGCGCACCCTCAATTTTTTTTCTCAAA
>KZ347745.1:19010-29090 GCA_002352805.1 Teladorsagia circumcincta | reverse complement strand
ATGTGTCGTTGTTCATTCTTATCGATTAGCTCGTGAATAATCCATATACATTCTGTTACAGGCCCCTCCTTGCAATGTCTTTCCACATCGTTTGCAACCTTCTCTCTTTCAGAGCTTTCATCTGTCTCGCGTTCTGTTGCATACCTTATGAATATTATAGTTTATTGATTGGTGAATATAGGAAACCCTCAAATAAAGTGTACATGGATATGCAGATTGAGCTTTGGGGGAAACTATCCAGTAAATAGGTCTGTGCTGATACAGTTGATATCTCTTAATAATTCAGTATGCGAGGGGAAGGAAACTCGGGGTGGGTGAAAACCCGAAGCAGAACAGTCCACGCACCCCGGGATTTCGTCCCTCTGCAAAAATTGGAATTTCAGCGGATTTGCCGCATCACAAGCCTCCTTACTAGATGAGACTTGAAATATTTATCATCAATATCACATAGGAGGGAAGGGAAGCTTTGGGGAGCTTCGGCGCGTGAATGCACTTTCTAAGACAGCTCGATTTGATCACCATCATTTTTGGGGTAAGGGGGGGGGGGACATTGCGATTAAGAGCGCTCAGCGCGTTTAGAACCACGGAAGGCATATTTTTAAATGTGAACGTTAAGGGCTATACCTTAGGTGGAGACTACAAAATGCGTAAACCGGCACGGTATGGCAAAAGTTGAAGGGTGTGGTCCACGGTAGTTGGCTTACTCACTTTGGGGCCCTCGTGAGGAAACTTTATCTTTCCCGGGGTACTTCATCCCCATTCCAGGGTAGAGTCCAAACTGCTCATTAGGTGAATACTACTTTTCATAGACGTTTGTGTCATCCAGCACACGAACACATACATGGTCCAAACAAACTAAAGAAGTAACGCAGGAATAGCTGATAGCAATTTGTGATAAAGGATCCTTGAGCCTAATTGATATTAGGGCAAAATATTGCGCCGCAATGCCCCTACCTGTAATAGACCTTATTTTTTCGCGGGTTTTATGTGAGAACTGGGCAGCATTCAACTATTATAAACCCAAAAACTCGAGGTTTTATTTTCCTCAGAACTTTGCCCATAAGCCTAGTTCGATGCCCTAATTACGAAAATGACATTCATTTCCAACGGTTGCGCCATCTGGCGCCAGTTGGTGTTACCTTTTCACGACACTTGTTTTTACCGTTCGGTGTTCCGTATAAGGGTTGTATGGTGCCCTGATTACGAATATACCATTCCTTTTTGGTACTAGTGCGTTCAACGCCTATTTCGCGTTCTTTTGGGCTCTCTCACCTTCACATAGTGCCTGAGACTAACCAGGGAACGCTTTGAACTTCACATGTAACTTTGGAAGGAGACCCAGAAATTTCGATTGCGTTTCCAACGCTAATTACAAATATGGTCACTAAAATTGCTACGTGAACTTTATGAGGAGTTTATGAGCCTCCAAAGTTGGCAGAAGAGCGTTAGTGAGACAAGCTAACGTGTGCCCAACCAAGGTCGCCGTGGCGTAGTGGTAGGACCTAACAATGCCTATAGTGGTAATGGGTGTCCTGATTACGAATATGTGATTCGCTTTCAGCACACAGCCACGGTGACCGTGATTCCACCAGATTAGCTCGCTCATTAACTTTTAAATGCCAAATTTAAGGGCTCATAACTTTCTCAATAAGTTCACGTAGCAGTTTTAGTGTCAATATTTGTAACTAGCGTCGAGAGTCTATCGAAATATATGGATCTGCTTCACATGTTCCATGGGACTTTCAAAGCATTCCTTGGTAAGCTCAGAGGATCTGAGGATATAACGACTCCGTTTATCTGCTCCATTATCGTATGCGGTGCTCAAAACTCGAACTTGAAGGAAGAGGGACTCTTGGTGCTATGTGTTAAAAACCACAGAGCATCTTCTCATTAGTGCTCAGTTTTAGGATTAGACTTTGGGAGGGAGGAGAGAGGCACATTAAAGATTTTCATTTCCTGGGCTCTTGCTCTCTTAGACTAATTGTTAATCCTAAAGCCGCTCCCTCCCACGAACATTAGCGTCAACTTAGCTACTTTTGGACCCGATTTTTTGAAAATCTAGTTCGGAGAGAGTTGTAAAAGTTGCCCTGGTCTCTATGTCGTCACTTCCTCCATCACTTCAGTTTTGTTCGTTCATTTTGACGGCGTAGTTGCCGCGTTCTCTGACGCAAGCAGTTGAGTTTTCGAAAAATCGCCGCGTTGTATTGGTCTTTTGAATGCACTCCTGATACGCTTAGTGCTAACCATAAGTAACGCTGAAAACAGTTTTGATTATTGACTGCTGTTCATAGCCGCAGTTCGCCATGCGAACACCCGCCTGCGGTGAAGAGTTTTGCCTACAATCCAGCACTCTTGTGGTAGCTGAAAGCAGTGTTTTTAGAAAAGATACTGATAACTTTATCAGTAATGAAGCTAGTGTTAGTCATATTTTGCCAAAATAAGGGTGAACGCTGAGAAATATCGGCTGAGTCAATTATGGACAATTTCTAGCTCGCGATTGTTGCTGAGTTTTTCCTCTTTTCTAAGGCACTTCTCTTGCCCTATAGGTATCCGTTGTTTCATATGATCACATTTGGCTTGCTGTCGTGAGTCACCCACTGGTATGTAGGAATGCGTGACCCGCCTGTTTATCGATAAGATAAGAGTGCTTGGTGAACAGAACGTGGTCGATAGCAGCGTGTTGAGTTCGATTTCATCTGCCATCGGTTTGGGACGTAGCAGTTCAGGATATGATTGAAGTTGAAAAAGACGGAAAAGCTATAAGTCGATAGAGCTCGAATGTTCGCCTACGTAGGGCTTCCATGCTTTTCGAGTACTTGAAGTAATGTATGGCCGGTCTTCAAATTTCTTAGTTTTTTATTCCGTTCGGGACTCCTTGAAAAGTGTGTACCAAAGTTTTCCAAAAATTGTCTTGGAAGGTTGCACTAGAGCTGCTCTGGGTGTATTCCAATTTCCTGTATTGATCCAGCTATTTAGCAGTGTGCAACATCTCTGTACAGTGTTTTTGTGTATAGAATGTTTCAGCAACTTCTGTGTGCTGCAGTGGCTTCCTTTGCTTTCTATCATTCATTTCACTATACATAATGTAGCCTTTTGTTAGCTTTCGCTATCTCCCTGTGCTTTTTTGGGGAGATTTGTTGCATGGCACGGTTTTTCGCAGATATGTCTGATGGGTACGAGCCCTTGACATCTAGCCAGAGACCGATTCCAGAAATGTCATCCGCGGAACGCGAGACTGAAGAAGGTGGAGCCGGTTCCGATCCACATTCACGGCACTCACACATACTTGGATCAGAGTACGTTTGCTGGACCATTTCTACCGTGATTTTCTTTAGCCAGCATATTTACTATTCATTGTTCAAATTTGATTTCCATCGTAGTAGTTTGGTTTTGAAATAAGTAATTTTAATTGGAGCGGTACTGCTTCCACAAATTCCATTGTCGGCTGCCCATAAAGGAACCTCGAGTGTGTTCACGGAGGGGTTGTTAATACCAGGCATGGGCCTTTATGCTCCTTTCGGAAGTGAAAAATTTCCTAGAGGAGGCTCTCAGGAGTACCGCACTTTTGACTCTGCACGTTTATCCTCTTGAAGAACTGTGCGAGAAAGCATGCACTATTTGTCATCGAAGTCTCCTTTCCGATAAACCTTTTTGAAGGACTTTTCATTGTCGAAAGAACGATTCACACACTGATATACTGCTTTCAGTGGCTACCAGTCTTATTTTCTATGGGCAGCCAGCAACCGCCCGCGAATATAGACGTTTCATTATTATGTCTAGAAGCCACCCTAAAGCCACAATCTCTGCAGGGTGGGCGTGGTTGAATCGGCTCCAATCCCCTCGGCCGATTCCGAACGCACACTCTAAAACTTCTCATCCCCTAGTCAAGAAGTGTGATTGAACAAAAAAACTCGCCTTGGAAAGGGAAGGGAGCTGAACAGCTTAGAAGTGTGCGTGGTCCGAATTAGCCGAGGGGATTGCAGCCAATTCAACCACGCCCACCGGGCGCTTGCATAGTCGGTCGGACGACAGCAACGATCGCAACTGTCTGACTGCCTAACTGCACCTAATCGTCGAATACTCAGGCAAGTCCGGCGGTCGATACTCATCCAATGCTGTGCGACAATTACGATCGTTGCTGTCGTCCGACCGACTATGCAAGCGCCCACCCTGCTGAGGCTGTTGCTTCAAGGAATCGTGTCATTTAAGCAATAGTACTAGCGTTCGAAAGGGGTTGAATGTAGGGAAGTCTGTTTCTATAGTAGTAATGACTCGAATACGAGACATGTGCGGGAATATTATTAGACTGTAGTAGTAGCCGCTGAAATTAGTTTTTCTTCGCTGGTGTCGATATTTCGTCGTTAGCCCCTTGCTTTCCCCATGGCTCTCTCGCTTTCTCCACGTTGGAAGTAACATGCTTCATATGAATTTCTCCTTTGGAATTTTTTATATTACCCCTATAACCTGTTCGAATAATCAGTGATCTGCATTAGCAATGAACACTGCGTATTCACACGGCAATATTGCGCTATTGAGTAGATTATTCAAATTCGCCGCTGTCCCTTTCGGTTCTGTCATTTTTTTTATTACGCAACCTCACTGTCGTCGCTCGATCAACAATGTTGGAGTGAGTATATTTGAACGAGATCTACTTGTTCATTTCACTTGCAGGAGAGTAGCTCAAATGTAACACGGAATTTAATTTTCACTTCTTGCAGCGCAAAAGGCACACATCTGTATCAAGTGTTAGGTGTCGACAAAAAGGCTACTCCGGAAGACATCAAACGAGCATACCGAAAGTTGGCACTCAAATATCATCCGGACAAAAATCTGGATGGAGACCCGGAAAAAACAGAAATTGTAGGTTTTGTTTCATGATTGACCATTTTCAAAGTTTGTTTATTTCCTCGTGCTCTTTCGCTACATTTGGTGAATATCATTATTACTCTGAAAACGGCCTGTATGGAAAAATCCCTGACGAAGGTTTCACAAAATTTTCGGGATACGTTAACCCTCACCAGCTGAGAGCGTATAGGGATTTTGCTTTGCTTTGCTTACTCATAGTTTTCATTTATCAGCGGGTTTCAAAAAAAATGCCTATGACCTGTTCTTTTGACACAATTCTCGCTCACTATTGCTTTCGCAAACTGAAGCGAGCATGCGCACTCTGTGGCCATTTAATGCCCAAAAGGAGGATTCCACGATTATGTTGAAGGTCGTAAAATTGGGACTTAATTCAATCTTTAGTTATTTCGTTTATGAACGTCTTATCTTTCTTAATTATCTCGAAGACAGGTGGGATCCGGAAGGGTGCGGACCGACACGTAAATTGCAGGAAAGGACATGCTCCGACAACCTGGAATGGCCCTCCCCGCGGTGCTATCGGCGCAGTACGCCCCACTCTCGCTGCCGGAGCATCAAGACGTTTAAAACAGAGTGTGTGTGTGTGAGAGAGCGTTAGCGTTGAAGAGGGCAGCAACGGTGATAGTCTCATCAATGCGGAAATTGATGTACAATGAAGTGGCCCCATTTTCGGGCTTTGGGTAGTTTTTAATGTGTTTTCCATCCCTGCATCACCGCCATCTCTACTTTAATCTCTTACATCTGTCATCATCTCAAATAGAAAGAGAAATTCTCGCAAAAAAAAAACATTTAAATTGTTCACTATTCTATCGTCATTCATTATTGCTGAGAACATTCACCTGTACGTAATAGTTTTGGCTTAGGTCATACAAAGCCATGCATCAAGCCAGTTTTTGTTGGGGACAATCGTTATTGCCTGAAAATGTTGAACGAAACTCTGAAAATTGCTTTTCTCGACCTCATTTCTCCTTTTGTTGTTTCAAATGTCATTAGCGGTTAGGACATCTTAGACCATTGTGGAGGCTTCTCAGAGATTATTATTTTCCGTTTTTCACCACTCTTTGTGTGAAAATTTCAGGCGTACGTTTAAGATGTATTTTTTATTTTCAGTTCAAGGAAATTAATTATGCGCATGCAGTGCTGTCAAATCCGAAAAAGCGACAGGTATTTTGTTCTAGACATCTTCGTGTACTGTTTTTCTCCATTATTTGTGAGCATTATGAAGATTTCGTTCATAGGTTTATGATGAGATGGGAGATGCTGGGTTGAAATTGTTAGAACAATTCGGAGAAGATGAAACTGTACTACATTGGCTGCTGAAGCCATGGTTCAAGGTGAGCATTTCAGTATTAAGTTAATGAACAGTTGATTTTTTTTTCTACTTTGAACCATTAGCTCCAATCGATCGCTCTCTGGTATTTCTTCTTTGATGTCCAGTTTTTCCACCTAAGAAGGCAGTTTAGGTCACAGACATTGTGTTTTACAGTGCTTGCCATAGCATTTTTGTCAAAATCACCACCCATCTGTATTTTTCCGACAACAAACTCATAAATGCTGATAAAATGTTCGGCATTGTAGAAGCCTTCGTCTTGGATGGGAGGGGTCGTATGTGTGCTGTTTATGAGAATTTTTATTTGAAATTTCAGTGGGTGTTCTTCGGATTTGGCTTGCTCACATGTGGTTTCTGCTGCTGTTGTTGCGGGTGTTTATGCTGTTGCAAATGTTGCTGCAATTTCTGCTGTGGGAAATATGTTCCAAAAGTACCAGAGGTGAGTCTTGTGGCTTCGATTTACAAACATCGATTTATAAACACAGAGCACATCGATTAAAACCAAACAGGGCTACGTCGGTCTGGAAAAATTTCGTGATTGTAACGAATTGTGATCTTTCCAAGTTCGATAATGGAGCGATTCTCAAAATGTAATGTGGTTAAATGTCCGCATTTAAGCGTGACTGCTGGTAATGTAGAATTTTCGTTTAGTGATAAAATTGTCCGTCGCCCATGTTTTCGTAGAAACTTTTAGCGCTTGTTTCTCATGTTCTCAGGAGCGTTTAAGTGTTCTTCAAAATGTTTTTCTTTACATCACTGCTTAACATTTTTGTCCCCTTTTTCGAGTATCTCCATTCGGGATTGACCAGTAATCGTGGTCTGAGCTTCCCTTTCCTATTGTGTATTTATGCTGGATAAGCTGAACCTTGAACCGTTTCCATACCTGATGAGTGATGGGCATTTTAGCTTTTCCAAATAGTAAGTGCCGCAGCATGACAATTTTAGTGCACAGATATAATGCCAAGAATGTGGCTTCAGAAATGCTGAAACAATTCAAATTCCTGTTATGACGAAACAGCTTGTTTACAAAAAGGCTTTCTTTGTTGACAAGGACACCACAAATTTTTTAGGACAACAGTTTATTTAGAGTCATTGGATACGGTGATAAGTTGAGCCTATCGTGATATGTTCAGGACTTCGATCCAGCAGACATGGAAGATTCTGATGAAGGTGAAAGGGGACCTACAACAACATCACCTAAGAGTGGTGATGATGTGATCACTTCACAACCAACAGGTGACTCTAGAAAGCCAAAAACTCCATCGCCAAGAGGACCAAATGGCGAGGAACCTAGTCGGGTGAGTACCTTTCCTATCTTAAGCTTCTTTTTAGTAGTGTCTCATCTGTGCAGAACTGGTGTAGTCTACTTTTTCAAAGGTTTTGCAATTGTGCTACATTTTTATCCCTTTATCAATGTTTCGCTTTGTTATTCCGAATCAATAGTTATTTGAGAAGCATTAAAAATTCATACGTATATGGGGTCGCGAAAGTAGCTTTCGCAACAAAACATTTGCGTTTACGTCCCTGAGACTTTTGTGTGCAACTAAACGTTTACCACAGGCGGTTCTCTGTAATGAAATGGAGATTTTAGTTATCGATGAGAATGTTTCATTTGAGTATCTCGCGCGTATTACAATTAATTTCAAGATCAAACTGAGGGATTAATTCAGAGCGTAAGACGCTATTTCTAATGTCCAGGTGGTTGCCTTGCATTGGTGTTTGCGCCTTCGGATGACACGCGAAGTTATGTCATAATGTTTCTATTTAAAATTGTGATAACAACGTGATTTGTCATTTTCATGAATTCGCCATCCGTGCTGACTCAACGTGGAGGTTTTTAAACGGAAAATCTCAAAATATGAGAGAGAAATGTAAATTTCACACTAGCAACTTTTACTCTAATCCCTTGAGGATTATTCACGAATTTAAGAAAAGACCTATGCAAAAATGCTTTGTTAGCAATTGCTAAATTTAGTGGCGCAAGTATAAAGTGTAGTCTTGTTTGAGAATCTGTTTTGCTGTAAATGTTATATATTTTGGAAATCCCATTCAACTGTGAAGTTATCATTGCATCTCAATTGTTGTATCGGGTCATATTGACACACAGATGACCGCGCCTTTAGGCTTTTTGGTCACATAGGACCTGCGCGATTTGGCTAGTACGGTCGCCTTCCCTCATATCCTTAGGTTTAAAGCAACAGTCTCAGAACGAATTCGAGGAGTCGAGCGGTCGGTAACGAAGTTGTAGGCAGAGAGTTAATTGCTAATAAAGGAAAAAACAAAGAAGTCCGCCGGCGAAGCCTTTTAACAGGTTTCACCTGGTGGACGAGATGTCTGAACTACTTGCTTCGCCGGATTTCAACGGCATTTGCCTTATACAATTAGGGACATGTGCATCATATAAAAATAGAAATACAACGTTCAAATGAAATAAGCAAGTAAAACCCATGAAAAAGACGCGGCAATGATTGGCAAATGGGCGTTCCCTAAGATCTTTGCGAACGCTCCTTTCAACGACGCCTTCCTGGCTTTTTCGGCTTCCTAAAGTGAGTTTTTTGGTTAGTGACACTTCCTATGGTCTTGATTAGGGCTAGCGCATCATTTCCACCTCATAGCATAGAATTTTTAGAACCCTGCTGAGAGCTAAATCACAAAACCTGGACGGTACACAATCATTTAATAATGTCCAATGTGGTAAAGCCGTCCGGAGCCGCCGGAAGTTAGTGAAATTACAAGCAAAAACGTGTTGTGCCGTAATAGCAAATTTTCTCAGTTTCGTTAGGTGACTCCAAGAGAGCTACCTAACGAAGCTGAGTAGATTTGCTATTACTTCGCCACAACAAGTCCTTTGCACATCTACTATCTCATTCATTTTGGCTTTTGTTCAGCAAAAACATTCCTTGCCATTCAAGTAGGAATGGTATTACTTTTAATACTATATTTTATCTACTAATCATGTGAGTGAAGAGAAATGAACCGCACTGGCATCTCATGAGGCTTGGAGAACCCTGCCAAACACTAACATATTTGGCTCATCTGTGAATCACACCGTTATTAACTACGTTAATGTATGGTCTATAGAAAGAACACAAAAAATAATGAAGAAGTTGGGCTTGCGCAAAAAATGAATTCGATGGGTGCGGCATAACTTGTTCCCGCAATGTTCTACGTAATTTGCATAGTTCCCACGGTGTCGTCAATGTGTTGAGTATAAGTCACCAAAAACTTTATGATTTGTGGGCATTAGTAATACATAGCATGGCGAGGTTTTCAAAAATGCATTTCGGGCAAGTGTTTTTCCTAGTGGGTTTTTTTTTGACCTTCGTAAATATGATTCAGAAATTTTTAACTGTGTTCATAATCGAGAAATACGGAACGGGTATGCAGATTTCACTAGTTTCCTTTTTCGTCTCTTCCTTTTCGCCTGAATTCCATTGGGGTGTCGAAAAACGGGAGAAAAGGGAAATATCAACCTCACTGTGCGATAGCACTGAATGTCTTCTATATTCATGGAATTCCTGATTTCATCTCTAAATCTTCTTGTAGTTGCTAAAAAGATCCTGTTCCAGCCAGCTGTGATTGCCATGCCGCCGCCTCCTGGCTACGGATCAACGGAAACAACGAGTACTTGATGGCCATTGTCTTTCACTTCTACATAGCCACAGTTTCCTATGCTTCTCTAACTAATACCGTGATCCACGATGGTTGTGTCGTTCACCACACGAGTTAGTAGCTCGTCTACTACGTGTCAACTCGATGTATTCCTTAAGGTTTTCTCTCATTTCTTTATGTCAGACGTTTCATTTTCTCAAGACATTCTTGCTCACCACCGCTCAGCACGTCGTTCCCTTTTTCAGCTCTATTAACTTGTAGCTTTTAGTTCGTTA
>KZ347738.1:38390-48637 GCA_002352805.1 Teladorsagia circumcincta | reverse complement strand
CCAGTGCCAAAGTAAGCGCAAGTCATCCAGGGAGTGCAGCCGACGTTTTAAATTTGTTTCTCAGAATCGACCATTCTAATGGATTTCCTGCTTTCGATTCTTGACATCTCTTCATTCATCCGTTCCGTTGACACTCATAAGTGTTTCTCAAAATAGAAACATAAACTTCTTCTACTGTGTAAAATGGTAGAAACCGAGCTACGCAAACCATGAAACAGTGAAAATGAGACGGACAACAAAGGCCGCGGATCGACTGTTACCGTAATCCGCGACCGCATTCAAATCGATGCCACGTGGCATCCTCTTTTGTCGTTTTTCCACGCTCTCCACGACGACACTATGGACGTTACGGAGCCCGTCCATTGTACGGAGCATCTGTGCTGTAGAAGGGTGATTGTGGCAAATTGCCGAAATGGCAGTATTCGATGTTTTTTTCTTCCTCTTCTCATTTTCAAGCCTTTACCGCCTTATGGTAGGATCCTCCTTTCTGACTAATATTTTTTCGCAGGTGATAATCGATCAATAAATAAACTGATTTTCTTGCGCTCATCTATTTCCACCTTAAGATTTCGCTGTCCCGAAGCCTCATGTTGACCTGGATGTTCATACTCATCAAGTCTCCAAAAACTTTCTACCAAATAGAATCCAAGAAAGTTTCGAAGAAGAATTATATTTTGTGAATTTTACTATGAATCATATCATTTTAGTATTTACACTATAACTTATTTTATATTATAAATTATTTTGGACTGTTTATTTTGTAAATATATAGTATTTCAAAAGTTTTTATTTTATCTACTAACTTTTTCGTTTTAGTTATTTTTATTTTTAGTAAGTGCATGTTTTTATTTTTTTTCAATACTGAAATCTTCAACCTCTTCATCGAGTTTAGTTGAGTTTTCCAGTACGAGCAGTGATTAATGAAAGACCTGATTTCGTCAGACCGTGAATGGGACTTAAGAGTACACGAAAATGTAAAGTCTCGTGGTGTGCAGATCCGCCCGCTTTGCGCAAGCTCCTCCCACCTTGAGCACGTTGCGCAAACTCTACCTACCTAAAGCACCAAATGTGAAATGGAATTAGCTTCAATCTATTCAGTCAGATATCGCTGCATTCAGCGATAATCAACAGGTTCGAGTTTTTGTATCGACGCCTCTGCGTTCAGGACGAGAAAATGCCTTCAAATTGAATTCTCAACACCTACATGCTCTTGAATATGCAATTTGCAGGCCATCCGTTGCCCTTTATGTTCGCTCAATTTGGCAAAATTCTGAATATGAATGAAAAATGAGAGTCCAAATTTTTAAACACTGAAATACCCAAGCAATGTCTGACAATACTAATCTAATGTTTGAACTAGAGCGCCATAATCCGACAAAAATAAGAGCAGCGAAGATTGATCAATGGTAGCTGGCGTCATTCAAAGACACGGGTTGACATCGAATAGGTGTGTTGTTTTGTTGAGAATTAGACAAGAAGTCCAATGAAGACCTCTGGTGGGACCAAAAAGCCAAAAAACCAAAAAGCGCCGTAGAAAAGATCGGAATTTTCTTTATGAGGTCGGCTGTGGTATGACGGAGAGACACTGCGTTGCAAGGAGAGGCAAAGCGCGAAAGAGCACGTGGGGCGGGAGGGCGCAAACGCCGCATATGTCGCGCTTGATAGGGATGGCAGCACGGCAGCTTTCAAGGCAAGACCTTTGCACGTTGCCTCGCACTTTTGGGTCATCTCCCGCCTGCTTTGGGACCCTCTCACTCTACAGGGAACTACTTTTGGTTCCGACCCGTGGCTTCACGTATGCTCAGGGTTGTCAGGCCAGATTCCTTATCAAATCTTGCCTAAGCCAACCAGGCCTACCATTCGGGGTTACTCAGTTGGCACATTTCTTGCTTGAGTTATTAAAAAGGCTAACCTACACATCGCCTTCGCTCACCGTATCATCATATAGCCGAGACTGTATTCAAACGCTGCTACATTTCTGGACTGTCCCCAAATGCACGGTGCATCTTTGAGAAGGGCTGGTCAGCGGCTAATGCACAACCCCATTTTCAAAAACTGATACTTCAACAGGGCAAAAATTTTCGCGGAAGCGGGGGGTATTGGATATGGCCCATTTTCGGACGTGAAAATAGGAGCGAACCAAAGTGAACAATTTTTCGAAGATTTCTTAAAGTTCTTGAGAATTTCAAATCTTATCAAATTTCTGAGGCGGAAGTGGTGTAATGGCAAGTGGCGCTGCTTAGCGCGCCCTCGGTCCTGGGATCAAATCCTGACTCGTGCGTGTCCGGGCCAACCGAGCCTTCCATCCCTCCGAGATCGGTCAATTGGTACCAGACAAATCTGGGAGAATAAAAACACTGGCCTGTACATCGTCTGGCTCCACAAGTCTTTGTACAGGCTGAACCGCATTCAAATTGTCACTGTGAATGTACAAGCGGAAGCAGAATGGTGCCGCATCCTAGGAAAGGATTGATCAATGGCAAATGCTTTATCCTTTTATCCTTTTATCAAATTTTTGGATTACCACTGCCTTTTTTGCAGCACGTGCTACATTGCTCTCTCGATAAGCACTTCGCGGATCAAATCAGGTGCAATCTCAGGTGAAAGCACAGGGAAACGAGAGTGGGTCCTAAGGCCCTAGCTACGTTCATTCGCTCAGTCGTATAAGGCGAATTCGCTCAAAACGTGGCGCATCCTGGGCATGTGGCGCCTATGGGAAAGAGTTATTTAGCTGGAACAATTAGCGCTAGGGACCAGTGAATCCAACCTCTTCTGCAAATATAGAACTCTCTTTGAGCCGCAATGCCGCCTTACATACATAATTTTTTTCAAGCAGGGCAGCGATGGCTATTTTCGACAATGTAATGAGTTGCACGGCTGAGTGAGTTGAATAATAATGTGCCAATATTTGCTCTGCTTTCTGCGCATATTCGGTCGGCTTTTAGTCATGGGACAAGCGTAGGCGGAATCCCAGCCTCATCCCAACTGTTGGGTCCAACTTGAATCAAATTGAGGGGGGGGGGGTGAACTCTCAAGCCCTAAAAAATACCTTTGTTCTCTACCCTCTTACGAGAAATCGATGCCTTAGAATGCTCGAGGATTAGGCCCATTAAAATGCCAGGTACTTTGACAGTAGGCAACTGTGAGCTTTATTGCGGACAGGAAGCAGTTAGAAGCGGTGATTCACTGGAATCTGATTCGAGGCGATGATCTCGAGATGTCAGAAGCCGTGAAAGGCGGGGTGAAAATCGGTCGAAGAAGCGGTCATGGCTCGTCGAGGGTTTCCGCCTGTTTTTCACGCTTTCCCGCGCATTCACTCTCACCATGCGCGAGCCGTCTGCGCCCTCCGCGCGTCCATTAGCTCTCCCCACTACTCTTGCACAGCAGAGAGCCATGGTCGAGGAAAACTACTCAACCGTTATTCACCCTGGCCGTAGAATTTGCAGAGACCCCCAAAAAGCCCAGTCCCGTGGGCGGCAGGATCATTCTGCGATATCTACTTCAATCTCAAGCATTATAGTAACCAAACGGTGAAATGAACATAGGCTTCACTTCGGTAAACGATTGTCGACACATTCGCTTTCCAAAAAGACATGGCTGGTAGACAGTGAACTATAACCATAATGGAAGCAGAGTTTCTGAGCCCCTCGGAATTTCATTGGGAAAAATCTTGATGTAAAAAATTATTAACAATAGTAGTCGGAAATACGATTTTCAACCTCAAAATCGGCAGCAAGATTCCCATTTTATAATATATCAGCTAGAAAATATGGAGTGAAGTGATTGGAAATGGGGAATGTTGTGACGAATTGAAGAGGTTTTCAAAACGTTGTAATTTTTGCCGTTTTAGATGTCACATAATAGACACCCTTAGCTGCTCGAGACGCTTATTAACAACGATTTCGCACCAATCCAACGAGAATGTCCCATATCACTAAGGTCAGTCACCTCTGGGTAAGGAGTGGGAAAAGTGGGAACGGGGGCCATGAAAAGAAATTGTATTTGACGGGTTTGCCGACGATACTGATAAAAATTACGATTAGGGTAAACTTGAAAAAGTGTGGATTTGCCGTTTCCTTATACTAATTCACCTCCCCTTCGAAGGTGGGGGATTGCATGACCGTTCTGGAGAAAAAAGTGGGCGACATTGGGTGAGTGTCGGCTGGTCTCAGAATCAAATACTATAGAATCAACCATATGGCGAGGGTGGTGATTGCAAATGGGAGGGGGTTTGTACTGGGGAAACCTCCTAACACTTATGATGGTGGTAGAGGGTCGTACGAGCCCCCTGTCGAGAGAGGGGGGGGGTCTAAAAATCCTGGAAAGTGCAACGCAGTGCTTGACCCTGCTTCACAATTCCCCAAACTCTGCGGAAGATTCAGATCTTGTTGGTACGTTCAGTGCCACCTCAATAAGTAGATTTAAATGCAGTTGGTACAATGAAGTGGTTGCGCACTAAATAATGAAAGCGCACCTGGAAGAGGAGGCCAGGCGGCAGACAAAGGGAATGGCACCGTTTTCGCGATGGAGCCTTAACTGTGACTCAAACCTGGAATCCCGCACCGCCCCATGACCGCCCCGCCCACCAATGAAGCCTTGCGATACGGCCATGATCCTCAGTCGATTTTCATTTTGAAGGCTTATTTAGCATCAAATGGCCGCATACTGTGATCTTCACCCAAACCATCACTCTGAGTCGTGAACTCGTCCAAAATCTCGCAGGGGTGGTCCCGTTTCGCGGGTTTTTGTCGGATTCCTCTGCTCTTGTCGCTACTAGCTCTCCATTTATCACATCCGTTTATGTCTTTGATCCATCCGAATTTATCGTAACCTCTGCCTTTAATTACAATTTATAGTAGACTGAACATTTAGCGTAACTAGTCTCGTCTGAAATGTGCCTTCTTAACAATGTGCTGGACCCGGTGGATATTCTGCACTCTCTTTATTGGTTCGAGGTGCACCACACATTCGACTCCCTTTCACTAGTCGCATAGGCGCTTAGATCCGTATTTGGCCCAGAGTAGCCAACTAGTCGATCCGCATGAATATTCGAGGTCGTATTGACCTGAGTAAGTTTTGATGCTCGAGGAGATAGCCCGAAGAAACAAGAGCCACGCTACCCACGCCTACGCTTGCGTGACGTCACCGTCGTTTAGAATAATTTTATACATAAACTGGAAGATAATGAATATACTGAGAAGTTTGCGAGATTCGTGCTAGGGTTTCTTGTTGTTATGATGTTGTTGATCGACACAACATAATTGAGTTTGACCGATGACGATAGTGTTAGTAATTGCAGCCCCTGAGCACGCCTGAAACACTATATCAAGTTTTCTAGGGATACAAATGCCTCTGCAGATTTTGCTACATTCATGCACCTTCCCTTAGGCGGTTAGGGCAGCTATTTGTTGGGTCCTGTTCAATAAAGAGGAGACCGCAGTGAAGATTCTCTGAAAGGAGAAATCATATGCCTTCGACCTTTTCCTCCTTTTGGCAAATTTCTGCTTTTCTGCCCGCTGGCGCACCATTTAGCACCCCTGTTCCCTTATGAACCCACCCAAAATTATTGCGTTGTCCAGGAAATACTGCGACACTTTGTGGAAATTTTCGATTGCACCTACTTTTGTTGTATGAAACATTCAACCGGCAAGATTATTACCATCAGCACATAAGAGACATGCGGTTTTTCCCGGGCAGCTTCTCATCCTCCTTTATTTAGAATTCCGGCGTCTACTTCGAAAAGAGTGGTCCATCCTGTATTCGAGTTGGTCTCATTCGTTGAATTTTTTACCATCTACATATATGACGCTCCACAGCACTAGTTAAGTAACGTTCAGAAACGGCTAAGTTGAGCGAGCAAGCCAAGCACTACAAAATTCCCCAATCGAAATCCATGATTTTTCGATGAGCAATCATTCGTCACATGCAGATATGCCTTAGGACACTAACAGCATACTGAGCACTTCTGCGTGGAGTTGACGCACGGCTTGGACCAAATTTCGGAGGCAGTCGAAGCCAACAATGTTTGTCACCGCGGCACAGGTACCCAGCTGCTTTCTGTAGAGAATCAGGTTGCAACCCCATCAGAAGCACTGAAAACCCCTCCTCTACAAAGATTTGCTCCAGCCAGCCTACCTCACAATCGAATCCAATAGTGAATGTTTGTATAGTTAACTCAAATCCTGAGCTATCTTTCTTAGTTATCGTTTTTGTCAACTGATTCCTTTGCTGCGAAGGAAGAAGAAAATTGTTGACAATGGTCACAAGGTTCCCTTCCACAGACTGGAGCAACCCACGTGGTACCCATTGCAAACATACTGCCCTGCAACGAAAATCGTAGGGACGCTCGAAAACTGTCATAAAGTGCAGTTCAGCGTTGTTGCTAATCCACGACTGGTGACAGTTGGCTCCGCCTCTGGGAAGTTGAATAAGCGCTCTCCATCCATCACCCACAACCGATCAGAACAGTGCTCTACTTTGAGCAAAATATCTCCGGTTGCGGAACCTCAAGGACAACGGAACACTATGACCTGCTCAGCGACCTATCTCCTGAATACAGCACAGATGCTGGCTGTAACGACACAAACGGAGTGGCTTTATAGGAGCTCGAAAAATGAAAGTGGCCAAAAGATAGCTTCATTCAGAGAGGAGTTTCAAGCCGGAAAATCCAGCACTAAGCCTTCCTGTACGCTTCTACTGAAAGCTCCGAAGACACACTACAGTAAACAAATGCCAAAACAATTAAAAGGTTCTCGATTTTATCTTGAAGACTTTTGTTCAAAGTCGCCGTAGTTTCTGGACAACCCAATGTCACACTCGCATCCTTTAACGTCCCGTATTACATCACCTTTTCGCAGACCATGTGAGGAGTCTTTTTTTTTTTGCAAAAGCGGAAATTTCGTGCTCCTGCTGCTTCTGCAGCCATTCTCAGGCTTCTTGGAAAACGTTTGAGGGTGTTGGAATGTGATTGCCTAATGCACAACCAGTTTTGGCCATTTATTCTCCTACGTTTTTGGGCAACACTTAATGTATGAACGAATAGCCAACATAGGGTCTATCGATGGTTCACTGAACCGTTAGGACTCTGGAAGGTTGTCACGTCAGCAGGAAGCAACTTGCGCTCGACTAATATAGCGAGATTGGAATCATGTTGCCCGTTTGCGGAGCTTTTTTAAACATCTTGGCATAGGAGCATAGCGTGGCGGCGTGTGATGCCGATTATCACGCCCGTGGGATGGAGTTCAAGTTTCAGCTCCGATACCGTACTCGGCGGCCAAACACTGCCATAGCCTCTTATGGGTTTCTGCTATTCAAGGAGGGATTCCATGATAACACAAAGGTCGAAGAAGCGGGAATGTATCAAGTCGAAAGGTAGTAGGGCCCACTCAGGGTGCGGAACGAGGCTCGTTACGCAGCAAAGATTATACCTCCGCGACCTAACAGCGCCATACCCGTGGCACGCTCACCCTCTCGCCGTCTGTCTCTAGCCGTTCAGCAGTAAGAGCATTAGCGTTGAAGAGAGCAGTATAACTAAGAGGCGCATCAGTGGAGAAATCAGTGGACAGAAAAGGGCTCTCATTTCTCAGGCTCTGAGCCGTTCTCTTCTTTTTTCTTCACTCCTGCATCACTGTCCACCTCTACCTCAATTTCTAATAAGTTGTCTCTTAATCGCAGACCCTGCCTTTAAAATCGCGAATCCTCCGCCAGGCTTTCGTCCTCTTATTCTGCCTGTGTCGATCACAATAGATTCGCGTGGGTTTGAGGGACCGTGCTCAACACACAAACAAAGCATGAGGAAGTTGCCAAATCGGAAAAAAATGCAATCGTCACCAGGTTGATGCGTCAAACTATTGGAGAATACTGCTTCCACGTTTTAGTGTTTGTCGGGCAATTCATTGTGTGGATATCGCACGTGCTCCAATGATTTCTATCGCCCACGGAAAGCCTGACATCCCATAAAAAAACCTTCCATTGTTAAAGAGGAAATTTCGTTGGATGCGTTGAAACGAATGGGGGAAGCATAGTTTATTGAGGAATCATGACAGGACAGACAAATCTGATACCAAACGAGTGAACCTGGAGGGATGGAAGGCTCGTTCGACCCGAACGATGTACAATCGGGATTTGATCCCTCAACTGCATGCGCGGGAAGCAGCACCACTTGCCGTTACACCACTTCCGCCCTGTTGCTCAATGCAAACAAACAATTTGCTGGAATGAGGAAGTTCAGTACAAATAGAAATCATGGGCCTCTAACGAGTTTATGAGATGCGTCTAGAAGGCTAGACGATAGACAAAACAAAAGAAGCTCAGAACAATAGTAGTTCCCTAGTGAGGGAATTAGTGGAGGGAAAAACACTCCTTCACATTCCCTCCAGGACCACTCATCATGAATCGCATAGAGGTTTTTCTAGAATCATGTGCAAGCTAACTAATGCCTAACAGATGTCCTTGAAAGAAGTAGCATCCAGAAAATGGGAAGAAGGATTTATTGGTGAGTTCTTAGCTCTTCTGAATTCACTAGGGACCGCCTGCTTTAAATCTCATCAAACAGCTTTGAATTATTGAGCTGTGAAAAGACTAGCATCAGTAAGAACCTAGAGTTGTTGATTAGGCTCTCATAATGCTGCAGTCATGTGCAAACCCTATCTTTGACTTGACCTACTTACCGGCCAAGTTCTTTTGTAAGCATCGAGTACAGAGTCAACCATGGCTGCGTAGTTCTCAACGAGGGGATCGTATTTGCGCTTGAATAGAGGGGTCGTATTTTGGGGGTGAGCGTAAAAAATTCAGAAAAAAAGAAGTCGTATTTGTAGAGGTTGGAGAAGACGTGGCTTTAGCAGAGAGGGTCCTGTTGGACGTTTTCCTTTGGATTTTGAGGAGTGAGTAAGAATCAGGAATATCTTTGTAGATATTACCACTCCCTCCCCCGTATACGAGAGGGTCCTAAAATTTTAGAAATTTGTGCCGTGGACCATAAAGTATAATGAATCAGTAATATACTGATTTTGAAGCAGGAGTTTACGATAAAATTGTCCATTAGAAATCAAGGTAGAGGTCGTCAGTGATAGAGGGATGAACAAAAACCGAGCAAAACGCTCAAGAACCTGCAAAAAGGAATCCTTTTTGCTCGTTGAGTTGCGTATTTAGCGAGCCTTTTCGATGGTGACCTTCTAACACTAACGGTCTCTTTGCTAGAGCGGCTAGAGTCAGACGGCGAGGGGTTATCCATCGCTGGATGTGCAGTGGGGCGAGTGACGCGGTTCGGTTCGTGGAATCTTCCTCCGAGTCTTAGCTCTCTAGCGATTCTGTGAGTAATTCATTTATGCCAGGGTTACGGTAGATTCTCGAAAGTTTCAGTGGCGACGTGGAAGTGCTTGAAAGGGGCGTCGTAGAGAAAGTAAAATCCTCTATCGATCCTCCAATCTTCTTCTACCGTATAATACAGAACTCCTACATTTTCAAAAGCGGACAAATACCTGGCGTTAATCGGTTTACTGAGTGTGTCTAATTTATCGTTTGAAATTCTGCCTTCCTGACAACTGCAGAAGCCTTAGGCCAATGTCATCGCGCGATTCGCTAGCGTCCGCGGTCACGTTGCGATACCAGTCAACTAAGTGATTTACTGGCGGCGACGCGACCGCACACGTTAGCGAATCGCGCGATTCGCAAAGTCTGACATCGACCTCAAAGGCAGCGATCGCGATAAAATGATATCAGTGTAATCCGAAAACGGAGTCGCTGGATAGTGTGTTGAAGTATAAGAAATGAAGAGAAACGTTCAAGAATCCCTGAAGCAGGGTCCTCTCCCACCCCTTCACAATTTTGCTATCATGCTTGGACGGAATTACGGTTGAAGGAGTTCATCCTGACGTGTTATCCGTGCCAATAGTTAGCTGCCAACATCAAGACCATTCAGAAGAGAAAAAAGAACATTCAAGATTAGGCTATGATAAGAGGAACGCGGCCTCAAGATCTCTCCCACATCATCAACGGAATGTGACACGAACAAGGAGGGTCTTTCAGGTCAATTAGCGCTTCTCCGAGTTCTAGCATGTCGAGTTTCTAGTATGTTGTAAAGGCTCATGCATGGAGCATAAAACTACGGTCCACCTTCCCTGAACGCTTCTGGGAACCTCAAAACAGTGGTGAAGCGATGGTCCAAAGTTCGATGCCCCGTGGTGACAAATTTTGTAATCTATGTTGGAGCCTCCAAATTGTCACCAATCTACGAGCATGACATGTTA
>KZ347736.1:32847-46617 GCA_002352805.1 Teladorsagia circumcincta | reverse complement strand
CAATATTTCGAACACAAAATCTCATAGCGGTGTTTCGGAAACTAGGGAGCGAAAATGGCATCTGAAGAAGTAGTCCACAGTTTTTGTTTGTTTTTAATCCGCTCAGCTTCATCGCGTCTATTCGATAAACTGTAATAGTGCTCTCAAATTCACGGAAGCCATTGCTTTTCACATATCGGAATTTTCAGGTCTGACCTTCAGCAGCCTGACACCTGAAGGAAAAGTGGTAATATCCCAGGAGAAATCTCGACATCGTACAGCACTGCTTGCTCATCTTAATGCTATGAAAGAGTCGTTCGACGAGAAACTCAATTATATCATTCAAATTGAACACATTATGACCAGCATAGAGGTAAGCTCAATTTGTTTCGCTGCTTGACTTTTTTACAGTCGCCCGTTGGCGTTTCGTCAAAGAAGACCTTCATTTTGTGAAATCCGTATAGTACAATTCAATATTAGTTGTTATATTAATTTGGTCAAGTATGTCAGATTACAAGAAAAAACTGAATGACTGGAAGCTCTCGAATTGTCCAAAAGTAAGGAAGATACCTCATGACAGTGCAAAAGTGATGTGTGGAGCTGCTTCCCACATGCACGATCCTGGGATCAAATCCTTGATCGTGGTCGTCTAGGCCAACCAAGTCTTCAGTCCATCCGGAAGGGGTAGATTTATGCCAGTTTTCTATAGGAGGATAACAATATTGACTTGTACATCAGCTGATCTCTACAAGTCACTGCATAGCTCATTTCGCACTCAAAATTCAAATACCATTATGAATGGAGGTCGAATGCGTGGCGCTTCCCAGAACGGGGTTAATCAGCTCCGATTTTTGCATCCCTTACATGGCTTGACGGGAAGACTCTGGAAGTAGGTTTGACTATATTTATAGTTGCATCGATTGATCCTACTTAGGCCTGCCTCAGGATCTAATCGGGGTGGTTCTCGCATTCGAATGCGGACGTATTGGTGCGAAATGGGCCAGGAGCAAAAAGGAAAAGAGCTTGTCGGAAACGCTCATTAAAGTTCGTAATCGGCTGTGCTAAGGTAATGAGATACTAAGCGCAGGGAGAGAGTAATAGACGAGAGAGCACGTCAAGTGAGAGGGCGCCATACGACAGCGTGATTGAAGAGAAAAATGCTGCTGCAGCAGCTTGCTTTGCTATCCCCTCAGCTTTCTTTTCGGGTGATTTCTGTGCACGGGAATGCCACATCTGTGGTTGTCTCTAACCATTCTATCCAACAGATAGAAAGGAATCGTGCACAGGATTTCTCCCCGGACTGTGCCTTTAGAGTAGCCGTTCTGCTCCGAAAGGAAGATTTCCCGTCCTCAACGTCATCTAGCACCTATCTGTACTTAGCAAGTAGTGGTCAACGATTTTGAACGAAATTTAAATGCATGGCGTATATCCGTAAAGATGAGAAGCCAACCGATTTTCATGAGAACGCTAGGACGTAGGCATCTTTCGCTCTAAGCGTCAGTCGAACCTGCACCTCTCTCTTGACCTTAGCCCAGCTTTTGATAAGAAAACAAACAAATGAAGTCAACAAATTTTGTCCATAATTCAAATCAAGATTTTCTGCTGACTATGGAGATTTCAGGCAATCTCCAACTTTATGGACAAAGAGATTCAATTTCTCAGTGTGTTTGGAATCCTCGACATGAATCGATCTTTAATCTCAGAATGCCATGTGAATAAGTATAGATTTAGTTTAACGCCTTATTTGCGATAATTAGTAATTGAACCGTGCTATTGTGTTTACGAAATGTATAAATTAATAAATTACACTTGAGGTATTTTGAAATTTTGATATACGATCGTTCGTTTATTTTAATTGAGAAAGCAGTGAGCATCAAACTCGCGTCAATGAAAAAAAAACCCTCCAAATAGACATGTCGCAGTGGCCCACGCGGCTACGTTGGGATGATGTCAGGCTTTGCGAGTCGAGCGATTCGCTAGCATCCGCGGTCGCGTCGCGGTTTGCTAACAGCTTTATTGGCTGGTACCGCAACGTGCAGACGCTAGCGAATCGCTTGACTCTCGAACTCTGTTCCAGTGTGTTCCATTCTCGTGTCCTTCATACCTCGATCGTCTTGCTTTTGCTTTTCTCCTCCTTTTTCATCGTTGTCGAGGCATCTCACAACTTCCACTTTTGCTGGCAACTAAATTGTCGTGCTCATTACCCGAAAATGCTACGTTATGCTACCATCCGAGGTCAGCTCCACACGAAAAGTTTCTCCCTAGAGTGCAGGTGCTAGGTCGGTGTCTGTAGAGGTAAGACTGCTTTCGCCCTCGTATCCACACCTCTAGCAGGTGAGCTGAAGTTACGCTCCCGGCACGAAAATTAAACACTGCCCTGGTGGGTTGACTTGCAGCGCAGTCGCTCGGTAAGCAAGAGGTGCAGGTTCGAGTTTGCCTGGGGCAAAAATTTTGTTCCGAGTATTTTTCGGGAACTTTCTTCCTTTTCTCCTTCTAGAATCCCTTCGCTTCTTTACTTTCAAATTACAGAAGGATCACAATATGACTTTGAAGTTGGGCTTCACCTTCGAGAAGCCATCTGTTGGTCAAGCGTCATATTGCCAGAGTGAAAATATGTAACCTCTCTTTCAAAAAACGAGAAAGCGTCGGGTGCAGACTTCCATCACAACTGACGACGGAATTGGCAGTTGACAACGCCAACTTTTTCGCGGCCGTCGTCAGATGTAGTGTAATGTCTGCAACGACCAATTTCTCGTTTATTGAAGGGAAGGGTATATTAGATTAGATGAGATTTTATTCTTTTTCTGCACTGTCAACACACAGCATTTCAAAATGCCGGAAACTTTAGCTAAAGGAACTTGAAGCATTTCATATTTATTTTCAAGCATAGCAGATCGACATTTGGATTCGAATCGATTTTATCATTATGATCGATTTATGGAGTAGGAAAGACTTAATCACAGAGTTCTGAGGCCACGGAAGAAAAATTGTGATCAAAGTGACGTCATCAAGGTTCTGTCAAGGGAGTTCGTGCGCTAGTATGGATAGTCCAATTCTACTTTACATTTTCCTGCAGTGAATTTCGCGTACAAAAACAAGGCAGCGAAAAATTCTAGTAAAAAAACTACTGGCAAAACTTCAATATTTCTACAATAGTCAGATTCAAGCAGCGATTAATTTGAGCAGGAGACATGATTTCGAATTAACTAGATGTCGGGGTGTATGGGAAGAAGTCACTACGCGACGCCGCTCATGTTAGTCTGGCCGCGCGACATTAGAATCGAGCTGCTCGCTCGGTGTTGAGATTGCTAAAGGTATCGTGGTGCAGCATGCACTTGAATAATGGCGGAATGGTGCGAAAGGCCGTCATCCTCGTTCTAGCCGCATCTGCGGCGCGCGACGTCGCATTGTGACTTATTACCATACGCTTGGATATTATTAGACAACTAGACCTTATTAAGGCGGCTATGTAATATATCATAAAAGGCGGCTTATAAAAGCCATGGAATGATTCAATAAATACAAAATAAGTGACAGATAATTCATTATTCTAATGAGTTCACTATATACAAACAAAGAATTCTATAAATAAATAAGCGAAAACTATGCGCGATATGAAAAGTAGAAAAACTAGCGAGACGACAAGAGTTACTTGTTCAAAGCTACCGTAACTGTCATATTGTAAAGTTGCGAGATTCGCGATACACGGATACGACCAGTATCAGCGGAATCCGTTAGCCATGTGATCGATGCGTTTTCAGCTCGATCTCGGGGCAGATCTTGTTTTTCTTTAACGGCTCATCATTTGACGGGTCCTTGATCGGTTCCACGTGACGGACACTAAAAACGTTTTGCAGTAATCCGTAGAACCGTACACCTTTTGTTTCCGGCGGCCAGGTGCCTGCCCTTTACAGCCTTCACAACCTAATTGGCTAAGGCCTCTTCGAAATCTGGTATTTTTAGCCATTGAAATAGTTAGCCGGTTGCAGTTGTCAGCAATTACGACTGTCACTTCGAATAGAAGGGTCCGAAATGATGAACTAACGACAGCTCGGTAAGGACGATGTCAGACTTTGCGAATCGAGCAATTTGCTAGCAAATTGCTGTATCCGAGCGTTGCACAGCAAGTCGAACGATGTACCAGCGACTCAATAGTGTCGGAACCCAACGTTCAAATGAAGTCCCGCCACTTTCAAAAAGCGTCATTGGACAGCAAACACAGTTCGGAAGAGGCGGGACATCCTTCGAACGTTGGGTCCTGCCACTATTGAGTCGCTGGTACATAGTTCGATTCGCTGGCGCAACGCTCGTATCCAGCGATTCGCTAGCGATTCGCAAAGTCTGACATAGCCTTAAATTTGGAGCGATCGGCGAGTGATCGGTAAAATAGGTTTTTACTGCGTTGTAACGCTTAACCCATGGATTTACGCCATTTATAATGAACAATAGCGATTCGCTAGCGATTCGCAAAGTCTGACATAGCCTTAAATTTGGAGCGATCGGCGAGTGATCGGTAAAATAGGTTTTTACTGCGTTGTAACGCTTAACCCATGGATTTACGCCATTTATAATGAACAATACTAATTCAGGGAAGCAGATACATTTTGATTAAAAAAGGGTTAAGCTTTAATAAATGCATTTTTGGAATGCGCCTCGCATCCGATTACTGTCGAAATCGTAGTAACGTCCGTTGGACCATACAGTGAGTGATTTGCGCGAACCGGCTATGGGAAAACTTGTGCTTTTGGAGCCATTGCCGGTTATACGTACCTCCATCGTGTATCTCCACCGTGTAACTTTATCTTTGTGGTTTATTTTTGAAGAAATGCTGCCGTCGTAGCCATTTAGGGGGAAACAAGCTACTCTGCGGCTTCGTCTACATGACCGACAAGTTTTTCGTTATCTCAGTAGGAGATCATTTTTTCCTCTTTCTAAATGAAGTAAATACTTCATACATTCGAATAAAATTCTTAATTCTCTTATTATGACGATTCGATTCTTTAGAATTGTTTCCAAATTTACTCATTTTGCTTGATTTCTTTCGTCCCGTATTACATAATACTTCTATTTCTTCAATGGGATATTTCGCTCACCTGAAGCAAACCTTGTAGCGGATATCGAAGAATGCACAACCGTGAAAACATATATTCAAAAACACTCCGCAGTACTCACATATGGCGAAGACGTCATAAGCTAAACTTTTACTCAGTTAGAAAAATATATGGCAAAAATCAACAATTATTATAAACGGATTAATAATTGAGTAAAAGGAAAATCTCGGCAAATGTTGGGTTGAAGACTCTTTTCGTTCTGTATAGTTGACCTCTAAAGGAACAAGCACGGACGAGCATTCCCGTGCATGGGATAGCCCGACAAGGGCATTAAAGCGTTGCGAAGGTAGCTTCACTAGCTTCAATTTTTCTCGTCCGCAGCATGCTGTTGTGTGACGCCTCTCATCTCTTGCATTCCCTCGCCTCATAGTTTCCTCTCTGAGCTCAGTCTCTGTGCGCCTAGGCAGGCGCATTACAGAGGCGAAGCAAGCCCTTTTCTTGAGCGGTTTAAACAGAATCTTCCCCCCTTTTCTTTACCTCCAGCACATCTCATCAATTTGATCCTGGGACACGCCTTTAAAGTAGAAGTACTGTGAAAAAAAACATGAAACGACATACCCCAGGTAATGCATTGCTTCCAATAGAGGATGAAGGCTCCGACCAGAATCGGTGCTGAAAGAATATATAAGCCAGCAAAAGTGATCTTCAGATAGTACGAGAGCCGGCCCTGGAAATATTAAGCGTTTTACGTTATTATTAGGTTATTAATTTGGGATGGGCAGTGGGAGTTAACGATGAGATACTGGACATGCACTTTCTTCGAGGCTCCAGTCTTACCTACTCTATCTAAGCATTTATACCAGCCACCAATTTTGGCCAAAGCAAATGTGCGGGAACAGCTGCAGCTGGGGCGGCCGCGGTGCAGCCCCAAAGTTAGCACACTTTACACGAAATTACTCTATGGCTTTACACGAAATTCCTTTATGGCTGTGAAGACTATTTGATATATCCCGAATGTTGGATGGATCATGTATCCCAGCGCCATTTATTTATTTATTCAAACGAGATCACATTCTTTTGATGTCTCGTTGCATGCTTCGTCTCCATTATATAAGATCGTTCTCAACTGCTCTTCTCCAAGTTTCTCCAAGGATTGACACAAGCAGGTCTCGCCATCTCATTCTCGGCCGGCCATTTGATCGTTTCCATTCCCACGGTCGCCATTCTGTGATTATCTTCGTCCACCTATTATCTTGCTTCACAATTACTTTCCTCGCCCACATCCATTTCCTTCTGACTGCTCGTGCTGCTATGTCTGTGATCTTGTAATATTTTCTGAGCAAGCATTGGTACGATGATCTTAAAGAGTTATACCTATCCTCTTACGCATCATTCTTCGTTGTGCAACTTTCAACATCTTTACATCCTTTTTCTTCAGCATCCAAGTCTCACAGCCATAAAGTATCGCTGGTTCCACACATGTTTCGTAGACGTGGCGTTTGAACCTCATTGGGACTAATTTCCAGGTTCTCTCACCTCGAAACCTCGGCATTGTCGATATTCTTCTGCCTCGAGGCAGAAGAATAAACCAGAAACAATATCCTCATTGGGACTCTTCAATTCGTGAGGAAGGAGCTCAGGCGGTTGAATGCGTTCCATCTTGCTTGGATTCCTCCTTGTATTTCTACTGTGTTGTTCGCATCGAAGATCCGCTTTGCCCAAGGTAGATGAAATTGGTACAGCATTGAACATGTGTCCATCGAAGGTTATGAGTTGAATTACAGAGTTGGCCATGATAGTAGTTTTTGAGAAGTTGATTTTGAGTACCAAGGTCTGACTTCCCTCGTAAATGTCTTCTGACATTCATTAAAAGATGTTTACGAGAAAAGCGCCATATGTAGTTCAATTGAGTCGCGTCTCAACTGCGGTCCTTGTAGTTCTAGGCCGCGACGTTTTTGAACGTGGACCCTAGCTGCATCCAGACCTTGAAAAAAGTTGTTGCATCAAGGTCCTGAGCGAAACTAGCTTTTTATTACCCCGCTGCACCCCCTCAACCCATATGCCACAGTCAGCAGTACACGGTGGTACCATAGTTGCCGCATCATAGGGCACATGCTAAGTACTGTCATCAATAGGCAGTATAGGATTGAACGGCCTGCAATCGTTTTCTGCTTAAATCGAGCTATTGCGATAAATGTTAGTTGGAATGAGTCTGCAAGCGCCGGTGAAGTGCTAAATAATGCACTACTGGCAACAAAAAACGGAAAAATATCAAAAACTCGTAGGGTTGTCGATTGGGCGGTTGGCGTTGCCGCGTCCAACCTGGTCGGCAATCGTACGAGTTATCCAGTTGAGTAAGCGGCGGTGTCAGTGTCTTGCTCTATTCAGTAGATCACCTGTTTAGCGTTTTTCGTCCTAAGCACGCTACTTCACGAACCAAACTATTGGAAAGAACACAAGCGTAGGCGGGGCGCAGAAGAGGTTTGGAACCCTGGTGCGCAGCAAAAATGGCAAACGATGGAATTTTTCCTAGTGAAGAAATGCCGGTGCCAAATTGACCAGCGCACCTCCAGGACCGCAGTGTTCTACTTGGCGTTTTGCTCGATAGTAGCCAAGTTGCTCAGTGATTCGGTGAGTAGTGCAATGTTAGCATTTGCTCTCTGGTTATCTACTTCCAGTGGACCAGCACAAAAATTCTGATTCAATTCGACTCACGTATGGATTTATGTAGTACAACGAGTGAGCATGGCAGAAAATGTTCGACACCATGTGTGCAATTCCACAAAATCCGAACAGATAGAAGAATATCACGTGCAGTTCTGAAACAATTCTATCAGATACGGAGTTAAGGGCTATCGACCGAGCCTCACTGAGAGGTCGGATTTTGAACTCTGAGGGGGAGCTGTATGCCGTGGCAAGAAGTCGTAGGTCCAAAATGTAACCTGTACTGCTTGGCTACGTATTATTACCTTGTTTATTCAGTGTAGAGCTAATTTCTTCACACTAGACAGATAGACCATTACTCGAGCTTAAAGGAAGGGTCCACGGAAAAACTGTTGCTTCCCATTGAGCGAGATCTGCCACAGTGGGCGGGACCGGTAGTGCTTTTGTGACAAAGTGTGGAGCCACCTACAGGTTCCTGGGAAAGTTTGACATAAAATTCGTTCACCTCCAACACATTTGTACGTCTCCGTTTGTTTGTGTTGACTCCCCAACATCAACGGCTGTGATAGTTATACGGCGGGAATTCAATCTTCTCATAGCCTTCCTGGTCGCACGGATTAAAATCAAATCAGCACTTGTTTCTCGTGCTTCTTGCTATAATCGCAAAGCAAGGGGCCAAGGTATCGATTTCTGGTGAGGATTCTTGTGGAGTTTTCCAAAATGTAGGGGATCTTAGCAAAATTTTCGAAGTTCGCCATTTCACTAGCTTCATCCAACGCTCAACGCAACGCACTTTTGCTTTCTACATTGGTGGAGGTGCACCAGGTGACCCAAGTTCAGGTCAAAAGTAAAACTGGGGAAAAATTTGAAACTGTTCCGTCTCTCCTCCCCTCCAACCAACCACCCCTACCCCACTATAGGAAGGGTTCGCAGTGCAGATCCAATCCTTACAACGATCTACGGTTTTGATAATTTCGTTGAGCTGACTGACTATTGCTCACTTCCAAGCTCCGTTGAAGCTTCAAAATTGCAGAGTGATACATGTAACAACTGGAGTGGCAAAATTTTTGAAAATTTCTTAGATTTTGTAAAATATTGTCGAACCGAAATTGTGCTTCTTTACATATCTTTCCAAAATCGCGACCCACCCACTCACCCAGAATCAACAAATACGCTCCCTTACGTTTTCCAAAATCCAAGGTATGCTTGACCCCGCCCAGATCTAACGATACCTTTTAACCATTCAAGAAAGGAGAAGGATTTGTATCCTATTCGGAAGGTCAGACGGTTTCAATGCGCTCAATTGGTTGTTCTCCATTTCTATTACTTCTATTTTCTACCAATGGAAAATTCTATATCTCTGATATGCGCCATGTCTTCAACCTCAACTTCGAATCGTGGAAACATCGGAGTTTACGTGCAACGTTAGAGGCAGCCACCATTCGTTGCAAGCCAAACCACTGCTTCGTGTTTCACATTTAACCCCTGATACGCTCCCTCTTTGTCCTAATCGCTTTCTCTGAGTTGCTGAGAAGCCATCACAAATTTGTCATCCATTTCGATCCTCCCACAATGCCAAGCCGGTTCGAGTTATATGAGGAGAGTTCGGTTCGGTTCGCCTAGTGGGAACTGATCCCGCCACTGTGTCACAAATAAGCCCTCTCGCACACTTCAAAAGACTTCTTTTATCCCTCTTGAGGCAAATCATTCTCGCTGTAAGTCAGTGAGGAGCAGATCCTCAATGGATTTCCATTTGTAAGACGTTAACAAGTGAGTTCTTGCTTATCAATTCCACTATGACGTTCGGACACTTGAGTGTTGCTTTAGGAACACGATGAAACCCGTAGAACGACCTTTTTCAGGTTGTTTCCAACAAAACTGGGTTTTCTATCAACACCCATTCAAGTCTCTATTTATCGAAAAACCGCTCCGAGACAAAACTCATGTCAACGGTAGATCCGATGGATGGTCTCGAAAAAATTCAGTTTGGTTTGAGTAAACGACTGGATGACAGCCGGCGATGGGCCATCATAACAAGATATGTCGGGAAACCAACTATTTTGATTTGTTTGGCAGAGCTATTGAGATGGAAACTCCCGCTGCTCCCTGGTTTTCAAAAGCATGGCTAGTGCATGGCGCACGCCACATCAGCAAATCCCGGGTGGCTAAATAAACAAATAATCAAATCTCTCAACTACATGAGAGATGTGATTATTTGTTTATTTACTGATATATTACGAGGATGTGTCTACAGAGAATTCAAATAAATGAAATTGAAGTTGAAATTAAACCTGGAAGTAAACCTGTAGCCTAAAGGGAAATCAGAAGTCAACAGAAACATCTTTTATGTTTGTCAATAAATGAAAAAATAAATGAATAAAATAAATAAATAAATAAATAAATAAATAAATAAATAAATAAATAAATAAATAAATAAATAAATAAATAAATAAATAAATAAATAGATCTGTCATATGCAATTATTGTCCACAGCAATTTCGAACGAATTTAAATGATGCGCCTTGCGCCTACTTTTCTTTATGGAGTGTAGGCAATTGAAAGAGTAGAATGGCATTAAATCTGGCCAGAGAAGTCAAAAATGCTCCGGAGCTATTGGAGGTTACGAATAGATCATTTTGCTTTACACTCTGCGATAAATAAACAAACAAACAAATAAACAAATAAATGAGTAAATAAAGTTATGGATACATTTATGTCTCGGTCGTTAATGATTTACAGACAAGCAATCTCAAAAAGGCACTCCTCATCATTGCGCTGAAACAGATTGACAGCATTTTTCATGGTTTGATATCACCTAAATATTATGAAGGAATATACTCAGGAATTCTCGATATTTTTAGGCTGTTGGGTTTCCTTCTATTTTAATGATTTTATTGATTTGTTGATTTTTTTTATAAAATTGCGATTTTTGATTTTATGGTTCACTTACGAATATTTTCTCGTTCTCCCACGATCGACAACGCTGAAAGGAATATGAGCTCTCCGAGACCAACGTAGAAGTACATATATCGTGAGATCTCGAACAACCATTTGTGAGTGTAGTGAATATTCATAAGGCGTTTATACCGTGAAACTGGAATTATCACTTACAATTAGTTACGGTAATGATTCGCACTGAGACTGAAGTTCGTTCCATTTTACATTGCTTTTATTTCTTTGTCGCTAGGGCCTTCGCCAACATTAGCCTTCGGAATTTCCCCACCCCGGCCCCCCTTGCCACCCCGACCCTCCTTTCTACCCTGCACCGCCACCCTAACCACAGTGGTTGTTTCTATAGAGTTTAGTTCCGAAACCAGCCGGAACAGTCCAAGCCCGCCCTTTTTTCCCTCCAGAATGGCCGTCGAGCTCGGGAAAGCGCTAAACATACCAGCTGAAGTGAAAAAAAGTTTCTTTTTTCCCAATCCGCCCATCTTTTCTATGGTATTCATCACAAATGTAAAAAAAAACTGTCAAAATGATCCCTTTTCCCCGTCCCAAAGCCTAAAGTCAAGGTCCTAAAGCCTTGCCGATGAGTTATTTGCCGCACTACTACTGAATTCGATTTTGAAGGCCGATGTAGAAGCCACTCGGAACGTGTGGTCATAATGGGCCCTCATGCTGGGGTGGCAAGAAGGAGGAGCCTACCACGAAGAAAGACAGAATGTGCTCGTTTGCCACGATGGCTACATGACGGCACGGTTTGATGGTCATCGCATGTCACTGGAGGATCAGATCCCTCGGTATGCAGGGGGGGGGGGCGTGGTTGCACCTTCCCTGAAGTCTCCCACCAATGACCTTCAGTGACGCCATCAAAAACGCCCCACTCTTCAGCCATCGTGATCGCTGCCTTGAAGTGGAATAATCGTTTTCAAAAAGTCACTCACATCCAGTGATCAGCTCGACAACCCTGATTGGTACATGAAAAAGTAGGAATAGTTGCCAGAATGTCCGTTCCACTGAGAGATTAATTATACGTGATAGAGACGGTAGACGGGCACGCTAAAACCATATGATATGTTATGTCCAAAGATTCATGATTATTATTTAGCCATGAAAAAGTCAGCCAAATTTTCAGGCTCAGGAAAAAATGGTAAAATCATGACATCATACCCCGCACTGCCAGTTGTAGTTGCTGATTGCATCGTTGTGGAATACTAACGCGATTACAATCGCCGACACTGAGCCAACCAACGGCGGAATGAATCCGGCAAAGAACACCTCGACTGCGTTGAACCTAAAATGTTCAGATAAAATATAAAATAATGTAAATATAAAGAATTAAAATATAAAGTTAAGAGTCAAGTTTCAGCAAACTCATTGGTAAAATATTCACTGAATTTATTTGTTTTGTTTATTTTATTTCTTTACTTTTTGAACCTCCCCTTCAAAAAACGAGAAAGTCGTCAGTGCAGACATTACACTATAATCGACGGCCGCAAGAAATTGGGAATTGACAACGCCTCTTTCTTGCGGCCGTCGTCAAATGTAGTATAATGTCTGCTCTTACGACTTACTGCAGATGCAGAGAATCTTGGGCTCCCGCACTTAACTAGCCCAACAATAGATATACAAATAAATAAATAAATAAATAAATAAATAAATAAATAAATAAATAAATAAATAAATAAATAAATAAATAATGGAAAATTTAGAAGTTCGAAAGTGTAATTAAATCCAGCCGTCAGAATGGCACTCATAAATAATAATTGTCTATAAGAGTTGTTTATTGGCTCATTGTTCGTTTATTTGCCTGTTTGTTTACTTGTTTACCCAGGCTATTACAGAAATGCACAAAATAAGTGGTCATTATGAAAAACAAGTGAACTTTCATAACAGAAATAAAAACGAAAAAGGGAAAGATAAACTGCTAAAATTTGAGATGCTCCGGGAAAGTTGGAATTTGGGTTCCCCTTTTGGAAATCGTAAACCCTTATTTCCCTTCCCCGAGATCTCAGATTCAAAAGGAAACCAGTAGCTACCTAAGCTCGTATGAGAATTATTTATATCACCAAAAGCTGCATTTGGGTGAAAAGTGAAACCTGCAGTCTAATTAACTGCGTCGCCGGGTAAATTTACAAGCAAAAGGCCACGGTCCGAGTCCAGGGTAAGGCATTGCCTTGGAGTCCGGAACCCCGTTCCTTGTGATAACATTCCATTCGCAAGTTGTGGGCGAAAAGCAACAGATAACAAAAAATCGAACCTTAGAATTTCAGTGACACGCTTGCCATCCTTCTCGAAAGGCTCGAAAAGACCACGATCGTTCAGAGGTGGCGTAGGTGATTTTTTCACCTCGCCCACACCCAATTCAGGCATTACCTGGAAAAACCACAAATAATCACACGTGTAGAGGATAAGCATGAATAGGTAGATCGTATAAATCGCGAGTATCAGGTCGAAAATCAGCCCAAGTTAAACAAAAATAGCACTATTAGTCCTCATGTATGCGCCATGAGCCGTCTTTTGTGAGGAGTTACAAAAATAATTACCAGCACGATATCATTTATTATCATTCGTTATCATTATCATCATCAATTATCATGATCAGCATTGAATATACATTGTTCGAGTACACTTCGTTCTTAGGTGACAGAGAAACAATAGTAGAGGTTGAAGGGCTTTTCAGGAACATCTTCAATGGTTGGGCCAGGCTCGACCGTCCGTCTGACAGAATCGGACGAGAAGAACATTGAGGAGAGAGGATCATATGAAGCGAGTGGAGCCATACTTCATACACGGGAAGAATTTTTGTCAAAGTAGGAAAATTTTTCAGAAATTCAGTTTATCAGCTATATGTCCCCTATTCTAGCTCGACATGACTTTAAAGCTTTGGGGTTGAGGTTTAAAAAGCGTGATTCAGTCTGAGCTTCATTGTCGCTACATATTTGGAACAATCAACTGTCGGGAGCTGGTGGGGGGGGATGAGGGGAGGATAAGAGGTACCGTATTTCCGAAAACGGCCACATGCCACGGTTGACCCCACTAAGAAGCTTACGAGGAATGCTCATTTGGTCAATCCGGCCATTTGTAATGAGGTGTGGTTCTATATACTCGTCTTGCGACGCTGAGCTCAAATCAG
>KZ347735.1:0-10566 GCA_002352805.1 Teladorsagia circumcincta | reverse complement strand
CATTACCTTTTCAAGTGTTTCATAGGAGCCACCTTTTGCTTGTGTGCTTGCAACTGGTTTTTTTCAGTAGGCTTATGTTCGCCACATGTCATTAGTATCGCACGTAATGCTTTTCCCTGCTACTACATTCAGCTGCCTTTTTCAGGCAAACATTTGGAAGATACACGTATTTCAAAAGGTGAGCGATCGCACTTATAGTTTCTTAATTAGAGAAAAGTTCTTGCTGTAGAGGTCAATGTTGTTGATTTTGTTATGATCCAGTTTCTTGAGAAGAACATTTCATCCTTGCAGTTTAGCAGTTACGCTTCAAGTGTTCATTTTGCTCATTGCTGCTCCAAAAATCTGTAACGTTCTAGCTAGCGCTGGTCATTTGGAAACGGAGTCTGTTCATGGAAAGCAAGGAACGCGTCACTGACGCTTTACTAGATTTGATTAGGCGGAAGCGGAATGGCGAGACTATTTCTCGTAAACTTATACGCGATGTGACGGATTGTTATGGTGTGTTTCATCTTTTCTATTCTTTGGATTAGAGTGCGCTTTGGTTTAGAGTGCGTTTCTACGAATTTCTTTCTTGGAGATTTCGAGAAATTCCCCTGTAACCGGAAAGCCACTTGGTTTTGTGCTGCTCATTGGCATTTTTGATGTCGTTAGGCTTCTAGTAAAACAGTCCATTTTAACGATCGTTGTTGCAGTCGAACTTGGTATAGAAGAAGATGAGACACCTGACCAAGTGCGGTCAGCTCAACCCAATCCAAACGCCAAGCTCAAAGTTTACATGGTAGGCTCGTTTGCATATTTTCATGCTTCTTTTGAGGTGTTCCCTACCAAACTCGGAAATAGCCTTACGCACGCGGAATAGATTCATTTCAGGACCACTTCGAGGCCAAATTTCTTCGAGAAACAGAAAACTACTACGCTAACGAAGCGCAGGCTTTCCTTGAACACAACCCTTTGACGGAATACATGAAAAAGGTGAGTGATCAGTTGCATTGATTTTCTCTTGAGTTGAATTCCTTGTGGTGAAAATACGAAGTTTAAGGTTGAGAGAAGGCTGGAAGATGAGCGTGCTCGATGTGATATGTACTTGCATATGGCGACACAGGAACCCCTATCGAAAACATGTGAAAAGGTTTTATACATTTATTTATTTTTTTGGAGCTTCTAACGTCGTAGAATTTTAGAGAAGGTTGAGGTTGAGATGGTCATCTAGTAGAGCTCTTTCTCTCAATCACGTACTTGCACCTGGCTATATCCACGACTTTTTTAGGTTCTTATTGAAGCCCAACTCGAGTTGTTTCAAAACGAGTTTGGCGCGTTACTCGAAGCTAACAAGGACGACGATTTGGCCAGAATGTACAAGGTACGCTTTTTCGATCTTTGAGTTTGTCGTTACTCTTTCTCTGAATGGGAGGATAATTTCAAGTGGGGTTTCAGCATTATTTGTCTCATTTTAAAATGTAGGACAGTCGGCTTACAAGAACGACATGAAAATAAATTGGACTATTATTTTTTTCTTGGAAAACATATCTTTTATTGATACAATTGAAGCCTTTGGAGTTAGACGTTTGTACTGATTTATTTGTTCACTGACTCATTTCATAGCAGTTGCCCTATTTGCTGAGCTCTTTAGCCTTCTCAATAGACTTTGATTGGCTGTGTTTTTGAATTATCATAAATATCATTATAGTTATGTGAACGTGTCGAGGATGGCCTGAACAATTTGCGGTCGGCTCTGGAAAGCCATATCACCAAAGAAGGGCTTGCAGCTATCGCTAAAGTGGCAGACACAGCTTTTACGGTAGATTTCGATTTGAGTTTCTATTTTCCTCGAAAAGTCAATTTGAGAAGTTTGGGCTGCTTGCTCTGTTTCTTTAGTGTGCCGCCTTTTGCCCACTTCGCTGACTTTGGCGGGCTTGCTTGAAGGCACGAGTCAGGATTGAGTTAGTGGGTTGTTTTGTTTGAAAATTAGCCACGAAGTACAATGAGGAACATTAGTGGGGAGAAGAAGCGAAAGCACCATAGAAAACAATAAAATTCCCTTGTTGGGCCGGTCGTGGCATGACGGAGAGACGCTTTGCTGCGAGGAGAGGGAAATTGTGAGATAGTACGTTGTACGCCAGAGGGCGCAAGGACCATGTACGCCACGCTGGCGTGCTTCCGGCAACACGGCAGCACACAAGACAAGGCCTCAGCTCCGTTGTCTTGCACTTTTGAGTTGGGACAGTGCCGCACCTCCTGCGCTTGGGGATCCCTCTTCCTCACTCTGGAGGGGCGGTTTCGGGAAGTAATCGCGTCTTGTTGGATTAACTAAGAATTCTCCGATGAAGATGAAAATGTTTGAAACAATTGTTTGTTCATAGGATGCTAAGCTGTATGTCACGACAATTCTTGCCGTGCACAATCGCTATTCATCGCTTGTGGGAAATGCTTTCCAGAATGAATCCGGTTTCATACAAGCACTCGATAAGGTATCCTTACGATTATCAGTGGAGAAGTTTGTTGCTCCTGAAGTATTCTTAAATGTTAAATAGGCTGCAACGACATTTATCAACAAGAACGAGGTCACTAGTCGTTCGACGTCTCAGCAGATGAGCAAGTCACCAGAATTACTCGCTAAGTGAGTTTTTTGCGATTTGGTTTTTGCGAGATGGCTTTAAGTTGAAAATGTGAACAGCCGAGGAGCGCTCAGGACGAGGTAGTTTGCAGGTTCAGGAGGGGTGTACTTTTCGTTTTTCTTTCAACTGAAATTTGGAGTCTCTTTTTGCCTGGTTTTCCTTTTGTAATAAACATGAGGGTTTGCGGGCGAGGCTGTCCATTTGGATCGGTATTCCCGGGGGGAATGGAAAATTTTTGCAATTAGTACTGGCAATAGTAAAAGTAATATTGCATTAATTGGAAACCAGTAAGGCTAATTGTGGGCTGTCTAGGTACTGCGACCAACTACTAAGGAAGAGCAGCAAAATGCCGGAAGAAAACGAGCTCGAGGATATGCTAACGCAAGTGGTTAGTTACGGAAGTGGTAGTGTTTTTAGCGGTGCTTTTGTTTTGAGTGGAGAATTTATTGTTCAGAGGTCTTTTTATGATCTTTAAGCTAGATTTTCCTCCCTTTTGCTCAGTGCCTTAACATCAACAATCTTTTCCCAACTCGGTTTTGTGAGTGCTGTGTTCGATCTTCACCTGGGGCCGTATTTTATCCATCCCTCAGGCTAGGGAAGAAAAGATTCCGTTGAATTTATTGGTTTTCAACTATAAAGTTTCCTCTTTTCAGCCCTTGCTTGCTTTTACACACATGCATACTTTGCAAGTAGGCCATTTCCTAAGGCAGTTCTGGTCCGGAAATCAACTTTAAAGGGATTTTTACTCTCCTAGCCTGGGGGAAGGATAGAATATGTCCCCTGTATAACGGCGCATGTACTTTCAGATGGTCGTCTTCAAATACATTGAAGACAAAGACGTCTTCTCCAAATTCTACACAAAGATGTTCAGCAAAAGGTAAGAGGTCCCTGGTGACATTTTTCTGTGTGAGGTCGTGCTGTGACGATGTGAACGTTTGATGATAAATCGAAAAGCGAAACTCAGATGAAACTGAACCACAAACCTTCATGAATTCTGCTATAAATAATAACTTAGGTTTATCCAAGAAAGAGACGACAACTACTATTACTGAATTTGACTCTTTTCAGGAATTATTCTAAGTCATAATTTCATCTTGTGATCTTCTCTTTTAAGAAAGAAATTTACTGATTGGAATTCTAGTGCTACACAAACGGTTCCAGGTTGATATCTGAGACATCCGCATCCGAGGAAGCAGAAGTGAGTCTGATCAACAAGTTGAAGCAGATGTGTGGATTCGAATACACAAATCGATTGTCCAAGATGATTAACGATACTCAAATCAGCAAGGTACATTAAATTCCTGTTTTTCAACTTATCGTCTCTCGTTATCGATTCAAAGTGACTTTTTAAGATTTCTTTAAAACGTTGGAGACCGCGCATATTTTACGTTTTGCGGCCACGTGGGACTTCAGTGATGTTTTTGAGAATGTTAGCAAGGAAATCGGAATGAAAAATTTTTATATGATTCAGGAGACACCTTAGTGAATAAAATGGGAGCTAAAACGAAAGAGTCACTCAAAATGTGTTCCCAAAATATGGGCCGGAAGGTTCCAGGCGGCCGATGGACTGCAGCCCAATAGGGCTGCATGGGTCCAAAGTATTAAAGCAACAGTCCCAGCAGGGTGGGCGTGGTCGGAATCGGCTGCACCTTCCCCCCCCCCCGATTCCGACCACGCCCATCGTGCTGGAACTGTTGCTTTAAAGCGAGTTTGAAGTTTTCGTTAAGTTCCTCAATAAATGAGCGCTTTTGGGTTGTGCCGCGATATCTACTCTAACAGCACCGTGGTGATGTTCCAGTTTGTCTTGCTCACACAGTGGCATGCGTGAAATGTAACTATTCATGCAAACATGGTGCCAATCAGCTAACCCGGGCTGGAGGAAGGACCTTGATAACCTGGGTTCAAGTCCGTCACGGATCCTATGCTAGTGGTTCTGCCACTTGTCACTGTCCACTTCCACCTTATGCATTGATATGTACTTGATGAATTTTCGTGACAGTATTGTTATAAGGTTCCGATTATCCTTTTTTTGTTTTCTTTTCACTCCAAATGGTGATACCTAGGACTCATGTGCCGAATTCCGTGACTATTTGGCAAACCGCAATGTCGACTTGGGAATCGACTTCAACATGCTCATTTTAAGGTAATATCATCGACTACCTAGCGCAGTTGTCCACATCCCACTTATTTTCATTTTATTGCTGGTCATTCTTGAATTTTGTTGAGTCATAGCTGTTAGCTAGATACGGCACATCACTAAGTGCTATTTTTCCAGTTCCGGTTCGTGGCCAGCTTTACCGACTCTGAAGATGCACTTACCCCAAAAGCTCAATGTCGCCATTGAACAATTCACAGCCTTTTACAATTCGAAGCACAGTGGGAGGAAGCTGACATGGGTGAGAAGAGTATTGATTTGTTTGTCGGTGTTTAAATTGTTCTTTTTCTCAAAATGGAAATTAGTTTGATCGAAGTGCTTGGAAGCTGAAAACATGCGTGGAGGTCAAGCGACTTACTTTTGGGAGCTTTTAAATGGGCCTTTTTATATGTAAGCTGTCACCAAGTAGGCGTAGGGTGACAAACCTGCTTCCACGATATCGTACTTTCATAAGGCTTTTTATTTCGTGTTTATTTTTCAGTGTTGTTTTTGTTTTTCATTTATCTTTCATTTGTTCAACAGTTTTCGTGACATTGCATTGAACCTTATCGCTTATTCCCTTCTAACCCTTTTCCCTTGATTATCCTTGATCCTTTTCAAAGAGATCGTCGTACTTTGGTGGGACCCAATGAAAAAAGGTGGCTGATTGTAGGTGTTATCGCAATCTCGTGGCGAAATATATGCGTTTGGCTTTGGCAAGAAATACGTTTTCACGGTGAGTACTCCTTCACTTCTTTATGTTTAAGCAGTTGCACTTTGTGCGAAGCTCCGCGGCTCTTATTTTGGTTACATACCAGATAGAATATTTTCTTATTGTTTTCAGACCACAACGGCGCAAATGGCAGTACTTCTTTTGTTCAACGATTCCATGGAGTACTCGATTGGATCACTAATTTTGTCTTTAGGGATGGACAAAAAGACTCTGTCGCAAGTGTTGGTATCTCTCGTCAAGGTATTTGCAGAGGGTTTTGTCTTGAGAATGTCATCGAAAAGAGTACGCTTCTGATGGTGACGATGTAAACATAGTTTTTTCATTATGTTTTAGTGCATTAATTCTTCTAGAATGATGTTCTGAAAAGTTCTGAAAGCTTGGACGTGTCCACAGAGGCAAAGGATAATGTTATCATAAGTCTCAACCAGACTTACTCAAACAAAAAGATCAAGGTATTTGAGTTTTTTCTGCATTTTTGTCAATATTTTTGTGTATTCATGTTTAGTTCTCTGGGTTTTGAAGTTCAGTCTCTCAAATTAAGCTGATTTCGGAATCTTTAAAATTTTCTTCTCATGAAGTGTATTCAAATTTGATCGTACTTTTGTCAGCCGATTACCTTGAATTTTTTCCAGGTTGATCTATCCAAGATGGTGATGCGGACCGATACGAAGCAGGAAACGGAAACTGTACAGAAGAATGTCGACGAGGATAGGAAGAGCGTTATCAACGTAAGCCTTGTGCGCTTCTATGTTTCGCACCTACTCGTGGAGAAGCGCATCTCGCACAGCTCCACTCACATCCGACCAATTGAGGAGTTGAAAATTGCAAGACAGTTAAAATGCGTTTTGATGCATCAACGCGAGCTTTCATGTCATTGGCTATTTAGTGCTTTTCACTTTTCGTTTTTCTCTCATTCGCTCATCGTATCTGAGTACCTGAAACTCACATTTTTGTTATTTTGAATGCATGGAGTGGCCCAAAATTTGATATGTACTGAAAACACTAGTTTTAGGCCTGTATTGTAAGAATCATGAAGACACGGAAGAGAATTTCTCATTCTCAGTTGATGACCGAGGTTTGTAATTTTTCATATAACCTCTTTTCTGATTTCATTTCTTTCGGCTGTTTCTTGCCCAGATTCTTGCAGAGATAAACCCCATGACCGCAGCTAACAGTAATCGTATTCGATGCCATCAAGTATATACCAGTACCGCTTGGCCGTCAGGGATGTGGTTCGCTTCGACAGAAAGCGACCTTTCCGCTTTTTGCAGCGCGAGACTTTTTTCTATGTGGGAACCCCGGGTCCTTTCTTATGCAGTGATGCACCTGGGGTTTCTGCTGCGAAGAAATTCGCGCGCGAAAAGCGGAACAGCGCTCTCTGTCTTAGCGAACCCACCGGGCTGTCAACAAGTAGCACATAGTCTTTACGATTGAATTAGCTTCAGTTACTCCCATTTCCTGGACTTCCAGGTCTTTGGGCCTCACACGCGCTCACACATAAATAAACATTCAGTAATGTGAGCAACTTGTACTGCCAGTTAGATTAATGCAAATTATTGGTGTACGTCGCATGTCTACCCTCTTTTTTCATACATTCCATTTCGCATTAATCCCAGATTTCGGTTAGGCATAGATTACATACTCTCGCTCTTGTTTTTTTTTCGTCAATAACTGGCTTTTACATATTTGAAAATGGTTCCTTGTAGGTCTTGCAACAACTGTCAGCGCGTTTCAAGCCAAGCGTTGAAATGGTGAAACGTTGCATCTCGCAGCTGATTGAAAAGGAATATATGCGTCGTGACGAGGCGGCCAGGGAGATGTACGAGTACATGGCATAGACGGTGTATGGTATTGTCTACCTCAAAGCGGTACAGTAATTAGTTCAATGTAATCAAATTCCGCTCTTCACGCTTTTGCCTATGCTTTTGCCTTCAGCTTCAGTTTCGTAGGAAATTCAAATATATTTTCCGTTTATTTATGTCACAACTCTATGTCAAAGTTTTCGTTTCTAATGAATTTTGCAAATTCCTAATAACTTATGGGCCGAAATTGTGACCCTGGGGCGGATTGAGTCGTCACTGAATCTCGCTGGTTTTACTGATGTAGTCATTCTTTGAGAAAACTCCGAGCAGTCATTTTTGTCCACCAGTCTGATTGCAGGGTGTTAAAGTGTTCGGTAGACACCACTGGATATTTACTCAACATTCAACAATATTAAATTTGTATGGCAGACAGTTACAGTGCAGCCGATATTTCGCAACTAGTCTGTTTTAAGACAATTAGGGTATCTGATGTGTATGGATCGACCCCTCTACAACCGCGCTACTGCGCATCTTTTTCATGCGCTTGTTCGAGGACTATGAATCGCTTACTGAATCATACTGTTGGGGATTATTCGGTTCCCTCATCCCAGCAACGCATATGAACAGCTTTCAGGGTCCAATCAATGGGCTCGTATAATCCGGTATTTCTTTACGTTAAAATTGCATTGTTCTTTCAGAAGAGGGTATGTATTTTTTCCGTTTGTGTGAGGGGTTAATGGGAAGTGAGCGAATAGACAGATGAAGCTTCGTGAATTTTCTAAATATCGGAAGTATGAATGTTTGCTCGAAATAAGGGAGTGAGGGGAGAATGAGAGTGAATTGTGACCTTTAGCGTTTTTTTTTTCTCGATCGCCCTGCCCCTTTGTTCCAATATTTGATAGCCGTAGTAAGTGTCATCTTCCTTTTATCCTTGCTGTGAACCTTGTAGTAGTGCAAGTCATTCCCATTCTATTAAATTGGCTTTTCCGGAACCCATGTGCCTGGACGGTTTTTTAGCAAATACCTGATGTATTTACTTGAGTTGTTATCTCCTTCCCTCAATATGGTGTGAATATTTGTGCGAAAGGTAGGCATCGATTTTCTGCTCGGTTTGATTCCCCATTGAGTGTTTGAGAATCGGTATTTCTCTGAAACTCGTGGGGATTTCGATGCCATTTCGACCCTGTGTGTAATTTCTTTGTGTTCTTTATCATCTTGCTCGCGTAGTCTCACAATGGTTGCTCTCGCTGCCGGTTGGCCATCTGTGTCAGCGGAGGTCTGGTCTGGTGACCCGCCGCCGCGGCCGTGTCGTCTGCTTGTATACTCAATATCCAGTCATATTGCGCATTGTCTTCTCTCCCATTTTCTTTGAAATCGATACGGATTTCCATCTCTTAGCCATGTGATTCTCGATAGGTTTCTTTGCACATGGTATACATTTTTCATTACTGCGAGTGGCACTGCACAATTAATTTTCATTGTCATTGTGATGTTTAATCGGAATCACCTTGTCGCGCGTTTTTTCCCATTGTTTGATGTCTGATACTCGTGTGGAAATAAATTAGTTCCAATGATAGTTTTGTTCTCTTTAAGCTGCGAAGCGGATCATATTCCGTGGTATCTCTCCGTCGAATAAATATAATTTTCATCATTTGGAATAAAAAAAAGAAATTTGTGGTACGGGAGCATACTGAGTATTGGGAGTAAAGGACTGAAGAGTAGTTCTCAGTATTAGTGAGATACATGTTTATGCTCTAGCGAGCAAGCTTATTTCTAGGAAAGAGGGGTTTTAGCGTTCGGTTCTCATACATTTTGGGATACTGTGACTTCTCAATTTTCAAGGCGTACAGTTTCTTCTTCAAATGCTGACATTTCGATGTCCTTCTTGCAGATGAATTCCGTGGTTTTCTTGCAAGCAACCTGAAAAAAGGTCCTTATCGTAGACTTTCAAGGGCTTTTACCAGAAAGTGCGAACTGAATTCCGCTTGAAGTCAGGTGGGTAGGATTATTTTGATGCTTCCTCATACGTCTTTTGGGTTTATTGATTTTTCCGCTAGGTCTTACTCTTTCTCTTCAATCAACGTTTCTCGAAATGATCTCCACGGTTGCGAGTTAGTGAGAGCACCTTTCTTTTAATACGATGCTTTTGAAAGTTTAATTAAGCAAGCTTAGAGCTCGAGCAGGCCTGGAAGAGCCTGTTTGCCGTCTTATTCATGACTTACCTTGTCAACCTATAGATTAGACGAAGCAATATGAAGGGTACTATTTTTATTCTGAGTGTACAGGGTGGGCGCAAATTACGGAAATCGCGTGCACTTGCGAATTTTTTTTTCGATATTTCCAGTTCTACCTGTTTGTTTTCTTTGTTATGCAGCATTGTTCGATTTCTGTGCTGCCATAGACCCCTTATTTGAAGCGGATATTGCCATGGTAAACTGTTTCTCGCCCCTCAATTGAATACTGAATAGCAGCGAAGATGTGTTCAGGCGCTACTTCAAGCGTCTCAAAGTGAACAGACAGTGCCGTGCTGTACCATTCGGAAGTTTGGAGAGTTAGGAAGCCTTTTTGAGCGGGCGCCGTTGGGCACTAACCGTAGTGGACGGAGGCCTTTTCAAGTGATTCTGTAACCGTTTTCGTGGCAATCGAAAATGCTCAGTTTGCCAAATAACCGAGGAATATTACTGTTACGACGAGGGTGCGAATTCTCTCAACTTATTTGTCTTTGAACTGCTAGGGTCCCAATCTTGCAAAAGCTGCTCAGGAATCGGGGATGTCCATGAGGTGATCCTATCCTGGAAGAAATGCATCTGAGAAACATGTTGCGTGTCCAATGAATGGCTCCTCTGATTTATTCAAGGCTCCGCATCGAATTAAATTGACGCAGATTGAACGTGGACATTTAATATTCTTTCTCAATGAATAATGAGTTATTATTTGGATTCAAAACTCGAGGTTCTTTTTTCAGACTCGAAGTTTTTCGATTTCTGTAATTTGTGGTTAATGTATCATTGGATGTCGCTTGATTATCAGCCTAATAGTGGCCATGGTTTGTGGTATTATTGCGGTTGACGAAAATTTTTTCTAATAGAATCGCATTGACAAAATGCTCCATAACTGATTGTGCTGCATGCACTCCTTAAAGGACGAATTCACGGTTAGAGTGAAAGTCGAATTAGGAGTAATTCACCAGGTTAAGGGACCCGCGGACCTCCTGAGGGTGCGGACTGATGCGTAATCGGCACCGAAGGAGTTGAGCTCGTTGACCTATTAGAGCTCAGTGTT
>KZ347734.1:15610-27266 GCA_002352805.1 Teladorsagia circumcincta | reverse complement strand
AAGCTGTTCTGCTAGTAAACCTTGTGAATCGCCTGCGGAAAAAGCTTACAACCCGCTGTTGCAAATCGACATTTAGTAAGTTATTTCGTACTTGAAGCAACAGGCTCAGCAGGTTTCACAATAATGCTGGGTTGTGTACAATACTTTCGCCTCAAACGAGACTCGAAGCCGCACCTTTTGCTGTTAATATGCGTAATATTCTGCTGTAAACAATCAAAAACAACTCCAGCAGGTTATTCATCTTCGACACTGATGATGTGGTACGATGTGCTACCCCTAGTCAAGAACATGAGAAGTGTGACTGAACAAAAGATCACTTGGAAAGCGAGCTCAACTCTGAAGTGGGCGTGGTCGGGCATCGCCCTCGACAGATTCGACCACGCCCACTTCAAAGCGGTTCAGCTGGCTTTCTAGCGGCTTTTCAGTGTGAGTTTTTTGTTCAGTCACACTCCATATGTTCCTGACTAGAGCTACCGCATCGTTTTACACTATTAGTGTCGAAGGTGAAAACCCTGCTGGGACTTAAATTTACATTGAACTAGTACTTATAAGTGCTGTGAATGGAATGTTGATCATTCTATATTAATGTAGGTCCAAGAGTGTAGTGAGGGTGGTTAAAGCATAAGCGATTTCCTTGAGCCGCTGTGACCAAATACGCATTCAAACACGTTACAATTTTGAACAAAATCTGAATGCATGGCGCAACAGTAGAATATTTCTAACAATCGCTCTGTTATAGTTTGTGGTTACCTGCAGTGAAGGCTTCTACAACAGATTACGTAGATCTATACGTCAGTCGAAAGACCATGAAATAGAACAGATCCGATGTAGTTACCAGTTAACAGCTGGTGAAGTTAATATGGTAAATGTTGTGTTGTGCACGAACAGTTATATAATATTTCTAGGCAGCTTATACTTTTTCCGCATTGTGTGCATATAAAGTAGGATTAGACTGTTTTGTATTGTTCACAGGAACTAGTGTAGTAGTCCTAGGTACTATGCATACAATGTTGGGTAAAGATTACATCGTTGCAAGGGAGGCCGAGCAAACTGTATCCCAGTTGGGCATCATTTCGTTTTTGGTACTTGAATAATTCGCAAGTACAGAACTAACCATAAGAACACGCGAGTTATTTCACCACCTGCGCGTTGTATATTCAGCAGTGTCGAAAAGCGCGCGCGATATCGATTTTTTGAGGGCACAGTCACGTGCGCAACCGGCATACTGCAGATTTAACAGTACGGTGGCAACGGTCGTGAATGTCATACAACGTTTTATCACGCTGTTGATTATTTATATTATTTTATATTATTTTTAGTTTAGCAGCTTTTTTAGTTTAGTTTTTTAGTTTTTAGTTTTAGCATAAACCAGTCTTCAGAGAAACAATCAATAATGAAGCATTCAACACTTTGTCGCTCGCACTGCTCGCGACAGGATGTCGGATGTAGGGTTAGAATGTGTATATCCGCTTATGCACACGGCTCACTGTGTTAACGACTGCTGGTTGATTTCAGTCTCTGACTCCTAGAGACTTTCACTCTTCATTCTGTATCGTAGACGACACTGGCCTGTTCTGGTTTTCTGGAGTGCCTGGCAAAAACCATCGACCGTCTGAATAACGCTACCTCGTTCCCAAATTTGGTGCCAGTACCATACCGAGACAAATTGCCTTCCGCTTGAGACCGTGCTAAAGCCCACGGCACCACTTCGTCGTTTCGTGAGCTGTACTCTTTCTTATGTCTTCTATTAACCCCATATTTTTTCTGCTTCGTCCTCCCTCACAAAGTATTGATAAGGGGTCTTCATTGTCCACATATCAGCACCACGCTATCACCTTGTGGTTTCCAAAGAGCGAAGTTTGCTGTTCTCCGATAAAAATGATTAGATTATCAGGTGCTTTTATTACAGCTATAACACTAAACAGTGTTATCATCAGAAAACATAACGAGTTTAAGGATCTTTTCGGGGGATTCACCACCTCCTAGAAAAAATCCTTTGGATGTTAGCAGATCGCCAAGAAAATAAGAAAGCTCTTTCGCACATTCTTACATGCAGCACGGTGAACAAGACATTGCAGGCGAGGTTCATTAAATATGGTATGGTATTCCATGAGTGATTGGAGGAGGTGCGAAGGTACGTATACCTGTGGGGAGGGGGGAGGGGGGAGGTGGAGTGATTCCAAGTAGCCGCTCAACACATGCAGGTCCAGAATCAGTCCTAGAACGAATCTCGCCCGAGCCACTATCCCTACAGGTTAGGTTAATTGCGTGAGAAGATAAAAAGCGCTGCCTTGTACATCGGCGGACCCTGTAAGTTATTGTACAATATAACATTCATGCTACTACGATCTCAAATGGAAGAAGAATGCGTGGCGCATCTCGAAAGGGATTGATGTGCACCTGTCGCTTCATCTTTTCATTCCGAAAAGAAAGCGGAACAATATCACGGAGGAAGGTAAGATAAAAGTGGCTAGTTAATGTACAGGAAAGCAAGCCGATATCACAGTAGTGCACTGGAGAAGTGATCTGATAAATAAACATAGATTAGATAGATAGATAGATTAACATAGATAGATTAAATAGACAGTGCTACTCTGGCCGTATTGGATGATTACTCACCTTCAAAGCTCTAGTGATTTCGTGAGCTCGTGACAGAGCTAAGAAGCAAGCACCGAATAGTCTGCCCTCCTGTCGACCGAATGAGGTCGATTTGAGGGTATTTGACGAACGGGAGTATTAAAAAGCGGTAGCACCTGATTAATATGCGTGCACTTTTCTGGTAGTACCTTGTGACGATGCTGTCAAGCCACACGGTTGATCTTATGTAAATTAACTTTTTTCGAGAAGATAGTCCATTCACTGATAAACATGGCCGAACGAGCACTCGATGACGTTTTTCGGCCCGTCTGGATCCTTCACTTCAATTTTCATGCGAGTCGATTACCGTTCCCTCTCGTATGGCTTTAATCGAAGCGGCGGCGTTTTCAAGGACTTCTTCACAGATAGATTGTGTTTCCCTCAGAAACCTTGAATTTGATCTACAGCATCACGAAAATGCCTTTTTTTTCGTGAAGGGAACGCTATGAAAGTGCGGTAGGGAGTATGACATCATGAATATGTAATATTAGCTTCTGATTGTGCTAGAAAAATGAAGCGTAATGGAGGATGGTCTCTCTAGGATGCGCCACATGTTTAATTTCTGTCAGAGGTGTTCGAAATCGTACAGGGTATTCACAAAGACTCGTGGGAGTCCTACAAGAGTGCTGAGCTCTGGGTAGAAGCTTGGCCAGGGCGGGGCTTAACGTTTTGTCGATCACTCAGTCTTCTTATGAATATTGCGACAATTGCAGCGTTAAAATAGCTGTTATAAAACAAAAGAGCTCATGCAGGCCGCTCAGGTCGCACTTAATTTTGGGTCAATATGTGTCTTTATTAGATTTACAATCTAAAGCTTGGTCGTTCCAAGACGCGAGCTATAAGTCAATCTTTGCAAAATTCAGCGAATTTGCCGGAATTTTCCGAATAAACAGTATGTTCGCTCTTTTTACGTAGAACCATAAAGTGAACTAGTTTGTCAGAGGCATGTGAATTTCAAAAATGCACTTTGACCCATTCTCAAAACAGCAAATTATGGTATTACTGCTGTGTTTGAATTCGTTGAATTTGCCATGTGAAAGTGTGACCGGCGTTCGATTTGTGATCGATAAGGGACGACGGTTGTTCGCATTGATAATGAAGGAACTGAACTATCATTCACGAGTGCATTTTTTTAGTGATCCACTTCAAAACGTAGTTGATCAGTGCACTTAGAGGCAGTGATTATGATGGCTAGAGAGCGGTGCGTTCTAATGATGTCATTATCGTCATTGGTGGAGCGCCTGTATACCCGACAGGAGGCCCGTCGCTCGGCGAGATAGCAGAGAAGCAGGTGGGTCAGCGGTCGCACCGTGTACTGTGCGATATGAGACGTAGCATGATACACTCTTTTCGGCGCTCATGTCCTTAGGGGGGTTCAAGTTAGTGAGTCAATTATTGTGCATGGGACTAAGCCATGGGCAAACAGGGATCCTGAATGGAAGATGTGAGCAGTATGTATTCTCCTTGGTGTTCATCCCCTGTCCTAGGCTTAATCCTAGTGCCACTTACCACCGGCCCTTCTGTGATGTCACTCCAAGGACATGAGCGCCCTCTTTTCAACCTGACGCTAAGCCAATACAGAATGCGCTACGACTCAGCCACTGACCCGTCTGCGCCTCTGCAATCCCGCCACGCCACGGACCTCCCGTCGGGTACCGCCGGGCTCCTCAGCGCCCGAGGGCGTATGTGATCACTAAGTCTTGTGATCACTGCCTATGGTTGGGGCTGCTCGTCAACGTCCTCTCATCAACGACGTCATGGCCTCAACTTAACCGCAACGTCCCACACCCTTGTGATCACTGCCTATGAGATAAAGCAGTGATAGTAAGTGATAGAGAGCATGAGTGCTCACAGTTGCGTGCCCTTTTTCGCACTCATATTATTATTATTATTCAATTCTAAGATCCGACCCTTAAGATTCGAGTTGTTCATCGCTTTAAGGATGACTGGAGTGTCTCAAGGATTGGATAGGTGCGACTACTGGGTTAGCAGATGAGAGCAGTGTTGTGATGGGGGTCAAGCGTCGCGTCGCGCAAAAATTTTCAATTACAAGTAACCCCCTCCCTAATTCGGAAACGGAGGTCGCTATGCATAACCCTCTTCTGCATAAAAACGACACGTGAACAAATTTTGTGCCTTTTGCAAAATGTTTCTTGACCTTGAGGCGCGTCTTACACTGAAGCAGAAGTTTAAAAATGGGTCCATTTCAAAACGGTCGCGAGGTTTTTTTCAGAGTGAACAAATGACCAATCGGAAAAAAAGCTGCAGAGGTGTCTTGACGTGTACTTCGAAGAGTGCTGAACTCATACAGAATATTAACATTAGCTCTCGTGGCAGGACTAACGAGAAGATTTTCGGGCTATGCAAGTCTTCACACTTTTTATGAACCACAAATTCCACAAATTCCTCAGACTTCAATCTGAGAAATGATGATGGCTATGATTCTACTTTTTGAAATTTTTGCAATTTTGGATAATAAATGGGAAGCGACAAACAAAAGTAAAGCGATCAATGTTTTCTGCAGTAACCTGCCGATTGAAAAACATCACGATCGACTTCTAAGGGCATGAAAACACTTGAAAGAAGAAAGTTGAGTTGAAAGTTCCCTTCAGTGGAGTGTAATGAGTGAGGTTGTCGTTACACTTCTTTTAAGTATCCATTATGGAATACCGGTTCCTTTTGCGTCAATCCATGTGTAATATGGTCTGCCATCGTTAAAAGTACATTATTTCATTAGAAAACACTACTGCATACAGTACAGGAAGTAGGCTGGCGTTCCTGTAACATTAAAGGTCAATGTGACCCAAATGTGATCACGCCTTTGCGGCCACCCGGAACAACGTGACCCATTTTGAGTCACGCTGATACATGATCTTTTGATTGTTCTTTGACATACATAATAAAGTGTAAAGCACTTGGAGTTGGTCATTCCTTCTGTAAGATGCGCCACGCTTTCGACTTCTAACCATGGCGAAGTGTCATTTGAATGCGCTTGGCCTACACATCGACTTGCAGGGCCAGTCGATGTGCAAGTCAGTGTTTCTATCCTCCCAATTTAGCGTTGGCAGATAATCGTCCCCGGCGAGGGTAAAGAATTCGGCTAGCCTGGGCGGCGTATTATCTAATAATGAGATTTATTCCCCGGGCCGGGCACGTGGTAAGCAGTGTCGTTTGCCATACGCCACTTCTTCACATTAGCTCCATAGGATAGTTGTGTACGATAGGGCATAATTTTTGAAACTTATTAAATAACAAGCGCGCTGAAATGTTTTCAGAATAACAAAACTGTTGACATCTCCAATGAAAATCCATTTATTCACAGAGATTTGAGGGTGTTGCGTAATACGTCCCACAGAAATGAACTAGTATCTCTATGGGACCGTACAACCAGTTCATAGTCAGCGAAAGGCGCACATGGCGCGCGGATAGAAGCATTGTTTCATCTTTGCACAGTCGCAAAATCGTAACTTCACGCGGTACAACTATTGCAGGTTTTTCACCCTTCTGAAGATGTTCATCCGAAGTGGCGGTTGTGAACGAACTTCTTGCATTCAAATATTTTACTTAAAAATTTGTTATCTTATAGTTGTGTTTACAATATCTGCACAAGTGATTGTTATTATTCGTATTTTATGGAAATGTGCACCATGAAACGAACACGTGGGTACGGCGATTACTACATTGGAAAGCAAAAGTAGAAGCAGCCAGAAAGGTCATGCCCCGCGTTCTCAAAATGCTTTCTGCATTATGCTGACGCAAGTGTATGCAACATAGAACTAAGCTTTATTTTTCCTGAGCGGCCTTCTGAACGCCAAAAAAGGGTGAAAGGATGGTCTATGGTTCAATACCCAGTAGCTGCAAATTTTTGTGCATTTTCGGCTGTCGCTTGCATGATGTCGCAAAATCATATCTGCTTACCATTACTTGACCATCAGTAACCCATTCGAGACAGTTTCTGCCGAAACCTGATGTCAAAAAGGTGTGGCGCTTAGGCTTTTTGAACCACGCTTTTAGTATTAGAGGGTCGCTTGGAAAAATCGACTATAGTTCTGTGGTCCATGTACGTGCCCAAACATCATGCAAAAAATTGTTTCTGAAAAGCGCGGCATGACCTCGGAGATGTAAGCGGGCGCGCCGCAACTTTTTACTCGACACATCAGTCGTACCTAGCGGGCTGCTTCAATACATGCCCGCTTGTCAGGTGGATATAAGAAAAAACTTCTCGATAAGGAAGGAAAATGAACAAAAATCGATATCGAATTCAAATATGTCAAAGACAAACGAAAGAAATCTTTCAATTTTTTCCTGAATTACTCTAAATGGCGGTCGCGCCGCGCACTAATTGATAATTCGAAGTCGCAGAGCTGATTGAAACCAGTTGCAGTCAGTACTCTTTCAAGTTGATCGATATTCTGTGAAGAAAATAACCATTTCTTCCTCGTGGCATCACAATACGCATAGTTCATCGCGGAAGTATGGCAATGATGCAAAATGCAGGGAGAGATTCTGGATTCTGCAACTAATCTTTTTGATGGAGATAGCGCAGTGAGCAAAGTACCCCTCACTATCTGGTGGTAGTGATAGTCGGCACTTGGAAGCACCGTTATCTTACCGCGCATTTAGCTCCTAAAAGTACTTCCTGAATAGGTTTGTCAAGGTCCTTTGGTCGCATCCCAGAGACAAGTTCAATACATTAGTATATCGAAAGTGTTATCGTTGAATATAACCACAACCGGTTCAGTTCTAGGTCAATTCATCTGATGGTTCGGGCGATCGATTGGAAACGGTAATTGGTTACTGTGGTATCTATGTTGCTGAGAATCAGCCGAAAACAAAAGTTCTAATCGTGAAACCCCGCGAAAAGTGGAGAACATCTTATGTGCTTTCAGAGAGTGTTCCATACAAGTTGAGAAATGGGCAGGAGTGTGGGAGGGGGAATGAGCGAGGATAGGATACTGTAGCACATGACGCATCGTCAAATGCTTCACCTTTACTCTTGAAAACAAAGTCGGGAAAATTCGGAAATCTCGCAAACCCTTTTCTATTAGTGGGAAATTGGTCCCAGTCTCGGGATCTCTTAGCCTCCTCTACAGTTTGGCTTTTTGCAGGCTTGCTAGCTAGCAGTTCGTTTACTTCGTTTTGTCAGCAAACAACTCTACTACCGTAATCGCGGCTGCTAACTTTGGAAGGCAGTATTTATCCCTCTAATTTTTGGCATACAGTAATTGCTCAAGGAGAATGAACTTTGAAGACGATGTTCACGATGGAAAGGCAGTTCATTGGAGATCAAGGTAGAGATGGTCAGTGGTGCACGGTGATTATGAAAAGATATGAGAGAAGGCTCAGAATCCAAGAGATGACACCCGTTCTTTCCGCGTTGATTTCCGCATTGATGAGTCTCTCATCGGTGCTGCCCTCTTCACCCTAATGCTCTCTCTACCGAATGGCTAGAGTCAGGCGGCTGGAGACTACCTGTAGGCGAGCGTGCAGAGACACGAGCGGCACGGACATGGTCCTGCCAGACTGCTGTGGGCATACTCTTCGCTGGTGCGCAAATGCGCATCGCCTGCCATCTTTAGAGAGCTCGACTAGGTATATGCCCTTCTTCGGCTCCCGACCTTATCGTGGAATCCCCCTTTAATGTGATTATGATTTGACAAACTGGTGGAATATTGTACTTCCGAGACTTCCGAAATTAAATAGAACTTAACGGTAAAAACGACGGCTTCTTAGCTATATGTACGCTACAAGATGTCATTTTCCAATGGTTAGAAATTTACTGTATTTTCCCACTACGTAGGGGAATAAAGTGTTTAGAATTATGAAGAAGTATGGAGCGAAAACAAAAGAACTACGTGCGGAAATAGAAATCTGCGAAAAGCGAAGTGATAAGGAAGTCTGATTACAGCGGCGTGCTTTTATGAACTCGGCGTCATAAACACCTGATTTCGGGGTGCAGTGATGGTCGCGCCACCGGAGAACCTTGAGAGAACATGGACACTGGAGGACCGCCCTAGAGCGGGGGAGCGGTTATCAAAATGGATGACGTGAAGGTGGCTTAGCCCGTGGGAATGGGATAGATGAAAATCATGTATCTGTAATAAACAGGTTCACATGCGATCCGGGGAAAAGAGACGCCTATAAAGATTCAAAACTTGATTTTAAATCTCAAAGACCTAGCCGCGATGATTTTAGAAGAACGACAGATATGGAGAAATCTCAAAACCCTTCGGAGCAGGTGCTCTAATGCTAGCTGTTAGTTTCAAACTCTTTGGGAGAGTTTCGTGGAAATAGCACCAAAATAGTAGATGGGATGGCCAACTCAGCTGTGGCTGTACCCGAAATGGGAACCCGCGAGTGTCTCGTGCTTCTCTGAAATTCTCACAGAAACACTACTATAGTAGGAACCCAACGATTTCAACGATGTTTGGTTGTTTTTTCTCAAAAGGTAATGGCATACATATGCAAAATGCGACATTATCTAAAAAAATCTCTAAATCGGTTTCAGAAAACGAAAAAAAGTCGGACATTGTCCAAGGTGCGCTAAATGGTTAAAAATGGTTAAAAGGGGCGGAGCCTGCCCACAGTAGGTGGGATGCGCCTGGAAACGAGTGGTGCTTGCCAGAAACTGGCAACTTTCCAGAATATCCTAGGGAGCGAAACAAATGAATAGAGGTCAATAAAGCAGAATAGGTCACATGCTGCGCACCAGGATGGACATGTTTAAAACCATAGCGGAATACTAAGACAGACCGGAGGCTGGGACAAAAATGTGTAGAGAGTAGCGGAGGAGGAGAACTCAAGTGCTCATCGTAGAAAAAGAGCTCAGCGACTAGGGCGAGGATCAAATAAAAAATTCCGGTAGCCAGATCCGTATCGTTGGAGCCTCCTGTGACGCACGCGTTAGCGTGCAAAGCCAAAGTGGTCAATAATGAATGAATCGGCATCAGAACTTCACGCTCTTGTGTACCGTTTTTTATTCTGAAGTGGCGGATTTTATTTGTGAGGGAAAAAATCATTTGGTGAAGCATTTTTTGAGATGTACCACACACTCAACTTCCACTGATTGTGAGCATGGTGACGGCGTTTGGGTGCAATTCAAGGAAATGGTTCACGAGAGCCCACGAATTGCAACCACCTATAGTCCGAGAAAGATAGAAAACTCAGCAACTTGCTTGAAGTCCCACCGTGGTGCTGTCATAAATGTTGACGCCAAGAATTTGTTTCTTGGTGCATCATCGCCGAGAAATACAACATTATACATATTTTCAACGTACTCCCCTAATGGGAGAACATTTCGCTCTTACCCTATGCACCCAAATGTATCGCGCTTATACCGTTTGGCCCCATTCTCCTGAGTCGAAAGTTGAATTCAATTATCTCCTACAATGCGTCGTCTAATACGTGACCGCCCATCACGTACTTCATTCCATTCGCTCCGCCCAGGTGTCCATGAACTGACCTCGAATGCGTTTTTCGATTTGCTTCTATTCAAAAACTGTATTCTCATGCGTGTAGCAAGTGGTGATTACACATAACGCATTTGAGCAGGAAAACAATACAAAACATTTCAAACGATTCTTGTAATGTGCAAACAGCAACCCTTAGGAGCGTGAAACGCCTAACCTTTTGGCCACTGTCGGTACACATATGTACTACTCTAGTCAAGGGCAGTACTTAAAAAGCTCAAAACCACAACTTAAAAAGCTTATTTGAGATAGGAATGAAGGCCTCGAATCCTTCACCTCGAAAAATTGCCTAATTGGGCCCAACGGCAAAATTTATAATTATCGCAGTGGCCATTTTATTCTATTCGCCGTTGTATCCATTACTAATTCGGTCGGAAGTGCAGTGCATGGCGCACTTCAAAAAGGGTTTGATTATTGTCTGATGCTTTATATATACATTGAACAAGGGAAAACTGAGAAATTTCTCAAGCTGCAAATATGTACATACCTCTGGAATTGGTGTTGTGCCTAGTGTGTGTATGGCGCGTTTGTGCAGATTCTTTGGCACACAATAGGTACTAACTGTGACCATCGAAGCGCGCGGCGTAACACAAACAAACAGGCTATGGATGCGAACAAGCTTTGCTGTCCACCAAAACCGCTATTGGAACTGATAAGGTGCTTTTCACTCTTTATTACATGGTCGATCATTGCTATCATCATCGAAAAGCGGCGGTCATCACTCATAAAACAAGATTCGTGAGATGAGTCGCCAGGTGATCTTTCTGCCACCGGGTTATAAAGAATGACAATCACCTTCTGAGACGTGCCATACATTCTACTTCCATGGAAGCGCAGTGGCGTTTTGGTGCGATTTGGCGGGAGGCGATCATATGGCGCAATCACGTTATCATAAGAGCGAATAGGTTTCAGTAGCCACCCGCTGTAGCTGGACAACTCGTCCGCATCACCTCCCCCTAAACTTCAGCAGTCTATCGATCCCATAGGCTAGACCTCGAAAAGCTCGTTGAATTTAAAAGATCTGAAGATGAGCGGGTAGCTTGTGTTAGCCTGATGCCAGCAATGCTCACTCTACTCGTAATTCTCTACCGCTCTCCGCACTCACATGATCTCTCTGCTGATCTTCTGAATTTCTGCACCGCGTCAGCGTATAGCAAAAGGTTTGTATTAGGTGTTTCAGAAAGTTCTGTCGTTTTCCGACACTTCACATTTAGATGCTTGATTTTCCTTGAAATTCAGAGAAATCGCTATTGATATGGATAACATTTTAAAAAACCTCCTCTCGCTCTATCCAACGCATAGCTCAGTTTTGTTTAGAACGCTTTCTTGTAATTTTTACAAAGGTTTGAATGCGGTGTACTCGGGAGGCAAGTCGGCATGAACTCCTTTTTTTAGCTTCAAATAGGATTGAAAGGATCTGGAGCAGGTCAAGATATCACCACACACTTGACTTAGATTGGCGCAAAATATGCCACATAGCAGTAAATCAAAAAGCTATTGTAACGAGAGTGAGAGCCTCAGGTATGATGAAAGTGGTGGTCGGACATTGG